>VYZQ01008181.1:0-11005 GCA_013400655.1 Mystacornis crossleyi
AAAAAAAAAAAAAAATTCTGTCCTGTAACCTTGGCCTGGCCAATATACTGACTTCCTGAGTTGCATAGATCTACCTGCTCTAAGCACAAGGTTTCTCAGACAGCCTGTTGAAAGAACCAAGAAAACTCTTCCACATGCAGAACCCAGGGTTAAAAAACACACCTATTAGCAGCATCCAGGAAACAGACCTCCTGGTACATCAAGGCTACTGCAGAAAGGCACCTTTCATCTTGGTTTTGACAAAATTCCTCTCTGCACAGGGAATGCAATTTATCTGATGGATTTCTCTTTGAAATGAGGAATGAAGTCCGTCTCTGTAACGTTACTGAATATGAAATAAAAATGAAATAGAATCTAAATATACCCAACGCCATCCTGCTCTCCATCCCTCACACACATCCAGTATCACTCTTGCGCCTAAACAGAAGCATTAGAGACAGCGCTCATCCATTTTTCAGTGTAAAAAGCAACCTTGTAAATGTTAAGAACAAGCATAAGAACCTTGGAATGACTGTCAATGACAGTAGTATATTTTTTGCCTTTTCATTGCTGGGTTGAGGTTTGTGGGGTTTTTTTTAGTTTTTTACTCTTATTCAGCATATATGCATACATCTCTCTATTTATCTTCCTCCTTACCCATGCATCTATCCATAAGATTAATAAGGGGTACGCTAAGTGCATTAGTGCGTGGCTGCATGCAAAGACAGCCATGTACCCCTTCCTTCATCCCTCCTTTATAATCAGATGCAATTTCTTCCACGGGCATCTCTTACAGCCACTGTGCAGAGGCGTGTCCCATCATGACCTAATTTCCAAGAGATCATGGGTAATAACGAAGTTGGGCTTCATCTACACACATTGTGCAATCATTCGTGTATTTTATCTGGTGAATATTTTCACTGGGATTTTCCCCTTGAACTAAACTATCCTAGCCTCTACAGACCAGCCTGGTCTTGACAAAATCAGTCCTGGACTGTACCTTTCCTGTGCTGGTCTCTAAGGCAGACACACTGGATAAGGGCAGCAGTGACAGATGATGCACAGGCTATCAGCAGGGAAGGACTCTGCTAGACTTGAAAGGTGGATTCTTCCATCTGGGCAAACATTTCTGAGCGTCAAAAGAGAAGGGGGCAAGGCCTGAAACAACAGCCTTGCTTTTTGGGACATGAATCCCATAGCGCAGAGAGAGGGGGAGGTTTAAAATGCGTGTACTGCGCTGTCACACCCTCCAGCTCACCCATGTAACTCCAGATGGTATTAACCCAGAATTATATCTAATGAGAAGAGAGACTTCATACTTCTTCACTGGCTCCACAGAAGAACCTCAGACCTCAGAGAAGAGAACAAGGAGTGCAGAGAAGAGAGCATGTGTTGTGTGAGTCAGCAATGGGAAGAACTGCCCAGGATGATTATCTCTGAACCCAAGAAGGAATAGAGCAGGACCCAGTATTGTGGTTGCAGCAGCCTGGTGCTCCTCCAGAATGGTTGTGACTGTACTTTTGGGGGGTCATAGTCCCCCTTCAGAGGAGAGAAGAATGTTCTGTGCTTTTACAAGATCAAGACAAATGTCTGTGTATTTTCATTTTTACTATTGCTCATGATAACACCATTTTATCTTAATTCCTCCAAGATTACTGCAAAGCTGGTAATTGCAATCAAGCTATTTTATAAGTCAAATTTATAGGAGACCAAATTATTTATTATTTATTTGCAGTTCTAAGTGGATCATTTGTGTTTTCTCTGAGTAAGATGATGTGTACAAAATATCCCTAAAAATGTCAACTAAGTGGAGAGATACAGAAAAATGTCTCTCTGTCTCATAAGTACCCGTGGCTTTCAGAATACAAATCATTCTTACACAAACACAGCAATAGCGTGGTAGGCTTCCACAGAATATTAGAAATACATAAAAAACCACACTGTATGCCATGAAGTTCTTACAGCTAAAAGATTTACCCAAGCCAAGTAGTGCTGTTGACTTCAGTCCCCACACCATTGTAGATCTCCTCTTGCTAATTCAGCTCTTAGTGCTGCTCTAAATCTAACTTCCATTTCAGCCTAACCAAACAACTCCTCCCCACACACTCTCTAATATCCCCCACCTCTTCCCCCTGCCATTCCTGAATGACACAATCTTTCTGGATACCCACAATTAGCAACCATTTCACTGGAAATGGGAACTCAGGCACTGGGGGTGACAGCTGTTAAGCAGCTGCTTATAAAAATTCCAGCTAAAATTGTTTATTTGCAAACACACATGGAAGTCTTAAGCTATTGACTGGCTTTTGTGTGGATCTAATCTATTACCACGGGGCTGTTCAGTATATACAACTTCACTCAGTCTACAGAAGTAAAATACAAATTCACTTGGGTGCAATTTACTGTGGCAATAACCATACTGTTTACATCATGATCAAGTACAAAGAGTTGGTCTAATATCCCCAAGGAGAACAGACTGTGTAAATAAGCATCTTTTATGGGAGGGCTCTGAGATTTATTCCTGATGCTTTCCAATCGTGACTTTGGAAAATCCATGCAAGCCCTTCCAAACCAGCACGGTAAAGCTGACCTTTTTGTTAGCTGCTGGTAAGAGATCAGATCTCGTGTTAAATACAAACTTAGCTATGACCTCCACTAAACCAGAAAAATGGAAGTTGCACCATCAAGAATCACAACAGCTCCTTCTGTGCTGGCCGCAACACATGAACATCGGGCAGTCACAGCTAAACCTCAGCTCCCAGGCTGGTCATTAATCCAAAACTTTTCAAAGCTTTTTGCTGGACTGGGGCAGTCTGGATTCTTCCAGCCTGTCCCAGGAAAGTGACAGCAGCAGTCAGGATGGCCCAAGACACAGCACTGGTGGATTTGAACT
The DNA here is from genome assembly GCA_013400655.1 of Mystacornis crossleyi. Lineage (NCBI taxonomy): Eukaryota > Metazoa > Chordata > Aves > Passeriformes > Timaliidae > Mystacornis > Mystacornis crossleyi. The sequence continues at coordinate 2,873 of VYZQ01008181.1, forward strand.
GACAGGCAGTGCAGTGGAGGAAGCAACACTTGGGAATTCCACACTAGAGGCAGAAACCCTCCGAGTCCTGTTACAGCAATGATGATTTGAGTTGGACTTGACAAAAACATTTTTAATGGTTAAGAGAATGAAGCACTGGGATAGACTGTAGAGTTTCCAACCTAAATCTCAAATGTAACATGCCTGAGGTTAACTGTGTGACTCCCATGTTCTGGGCAGGAGGATAAACTACAGGTGCTCCTGAGCTCTTTTTCACTCCTGTTTCTGTGACTCTGCTCTCAAGTGTGTTGTTCCATGTTTTGAAAGATGGAAATGAAATTTCTGTTCCATAGTTTTTTTTTACTGTACACGCTTGCTGGTGCTAATGACAGAAGTGAGAACAGGACCCCATGTTTACAGGCTTCTTTTTCTGAGCATCTTCTCCTCCCTCCCAGCACGTATGGCAGCTTTCCCCTTGAATCTGTATGGTGTTCTCCAGCCTCCTGACAGATAAACAGCTATGAGTTCTGCTGCCTTTCTGCAGTACCAAAAAAGATCTGAAGGCTTTGCATTTTCAAAGACAACCTCTTCTTTTTAGCTTGTTCTCTTGGTCTCCAGAATGGGAGTCCAGTGATAGATAATGATTCCTCTGATTCATGTGCATGCCATACCCCATTTTTTCTTTAGCAATGTACAAGAGAGTTTATTTTTAGGATATTATCTCATGATACCCTTGATAACCCAACTTCTACATAATCTAACCCTTAGTAACATAACCTATTTTCTTCCTCAGGCCACTGTAAGTTCCATTTTTCTTTTCAGTTTCCAGATTGGTTTTTTCTGGATTTTGTAAATTTTTACTAGTTGCAGAATTTGGCTTTACACAGAAACTCTGCTGCACCTTTAGCCCTGCTTCACCATGTGCAGAAAGGATCAAGGGACCAGACCTGTTTCACCCTTCTGCGTCCCCTGCATTACATCTTATATTTTCATGAGCAAACATTTTTAAGATGATATTTTTATAGGAGCACGTTACACATCCACTGATTTCCAAAGTGGGATGGGCAGTATAAGGCAATGGCACTCACACCACAGCCTGCATGGAGCTGCCTGTCATGCAAGGATCTTCTCCTCTCTAACTGGTCAAGTATGTTAGAATTAATTTAAAATCACATGCAATACTTCTCTAATGTTGCCCTTTCGTGTAAAATGTGATCGTGAACCATATGACTGAGCAAGGCAGAAATACCCTTCCTGTTAATATGGGCTTTACACCATGAGAAACCTGCATAATACCATTTTTCCGGGGTCTACCCTAACTCATAACCCTTTTTTGTTGTTGTTATTCTGAAGATGTTTTTGGTGTCTGGAAAAATGCCATGTGCCATCTCAGACATAAAGGAGTCAGGCAAATAAACCACACTGGAAAAACTCTCTCTGTGATTTGCTTAAGTAGCAGTTTAAGTGAATAGGAAATCAGCTGCTCATCTCAATTAGAAGACAGTCACAGCCAAAAGATCCTATTATAGAAACCATATTATAAAAATGTGGATTAGGAATTTCCCTAAATTCTATTTACAGAAGAAAGTACCAGATGACGACCCAAAGGATCTCTTTCCTGTGTATGGCAACATTTGTTTCTTACGTGAAATGTGTCTTGAAGACATTTAATCTTTCTACAGTCATTCCTCCATCTACAAAAGGACATAATAAAACTTATGTTCCTTTATAAAGTGCTTTAGACACCCTGGATGAGAAGAGCTATATGAAAAAAAGTTATATTTTTATTACTATTGTTACTATTAAACTACCACAAGCAAGACTATTTGTCAAATTACGGGTTTAGTGAGATATGTTTATCAAAAGTAAGTAGGGATGCTGGCAGAAAAGCCCCTATACTCCTTTCTAAAGTTGGTCATACTGACTAAACCAGTTAATACAGAAACGTTCCTGATGAATTCTGGAACCTCTGTAGATAAAAGAAGCTCGGTACAATCCCTTAACAACAAGCAGAAGAGCAACCCAGGATGGACACTACTCAATTTAAAAGATTCTAGGGTTACAAACGTGGAAACACATTTGCCCCACAGGATTTCAGCGAGCACAGATGGCACCACCAACCGCTTCCACTGTTTATAGTATGTGGAGAAAGAAACACAATAAACTCGGATAATCCTATCAGCAGCCCAGCTGTTCAGGAAAAGCCATTGGGAGCCCCCTCTCAAAAGCAGGAGGCCAAACTTGGTGTCAACACAAGCAATGGGGTAACACAGTCAGATAGAAACTGCTGTTATAAACCACACCACTGCGAGAATTAATAAATGTGCAGCCCATAACTGGTTTCATAATGCTCTGTTTGTGCCACCTCGAAGGAAGTGGCTGAGGAGATGTAAAACCAAGTGAGGAGATGCCAGTTTCACAGTTAAATTGCTGGATTTGGTAAGATACTTGTACCTTCAGTCCCCTTAATATGTTAGCAAAGCAAATTTTTCCACTTAGTGAATCAAATTGTACGCACTACACCACTTTATCCCTCGAGCCTATTTTCTGACTGAGCAATGCTCACCAGTAAGTGTAGCCCAGCCCTCATTCACATTTGCACCGGCACACAGCAAATACGAATTCAGGCCACACTTTGTTGTCCTTTTCCTGCCTAAAACCTCATGAAAATGCACAGCACGAGTGCAAGGTTTCCTACTTCTAATAATGTGTATTTTGTTATAAAAATAAATGAATTGCAATCAGAGTTAGACAATATTTGGGAAAAATATTGAGTACGTGATCAATGTTGTAGGAAAAAACTCTAAGAATCTGTAAAAGTTAAAAAAGATAGCATCTTCCTAATTCTGGTAAGAATATTTACTTATTAAACCCCACAGATACCAACAAGAAAAATCATGAATATTAAAGAACCTTCCACTTTGGTAAAGCTCAGTTTATACTTTGCTAAAATTCCTATTTCTCATTCTGGTAATATTTTCTTTGGGAGGTTCTCAAACTCCCTCGTAACACGCCCACAAAATACATCGCTTATCTACTTTACAGATGAGAAAATCAAGCAAAGCATAATTAATTAATTCTCCTAAAGTTGTAATCATCCCTAATATAGAGATCAAAGATATTCTGTTGCAATCCTGGGAGTAAGGGAGCAAAGCAGAGAAGCAAAGTTAACCTCAGTCTCCGAATGGCACAGCACATCAGTGATAAAGCTCCTTCATGCAGAGTGCTAGGGAAAATGATTTAAGATTAATCTATCAAATATGCCCACCTCTCTCAAGGCTGTAAGCAGATGGATGTGTCACTAAGATAAATGATGAACTGCCATCCTGTGATGTCACCAGCCTTGCCACTTGCAAGCAGAACAGCACCGGAGCGGTACTTAACTGCTGAGAACAGGTTGCATGAGGTTCATCTGCGACTGAGATCCTGTCACGGTGGGAAAAATCTCTTCCTTCCAAAACACTGAGCTTCTCCTATAAACTGGAGGTTAAAAACAATCCTGCGAAATAACTGATGATTTCATCAAACGTACAGGGAGCTCAAGGCTGAAATGTCTATTTTGCTTGACAAGCGAAACAGACACACTGAGAGGGGGACAGTAAAATACATTAACTACAGACTTAGTGAGACGGTATCAGAAAACATTCTGAGTTTTCAGAGAGCCTTCTTTATAATCCCAAAATCACATGTAAGGCAGTCATGGCAAATCTTTGGCTGGCTTTTCTTGCCGAAACAACTGCAGGTTACCAAAAAGTCAGCCCTATCATAGGCCTGCATCGTCAGCACACATGAAAACTTGTATTACCCCAGGGAAACAAGTCCACCATCCTCAGAACCCTGAGGGATGTGTTTTTGATGGCCACTACATCCAAAGTCAGTGGGTAGTTACCATAACCAAGGCATAACCAAAATTTCAATCAAACACAATACAATCAGAGCAGTAACAATTCAGCCTTGGTACAGAAAAAGAAGTCCACCACTATTCTCCATGGAATCACTAAAATTCAATGTATATGAAGGTTTCATAACATTCCAGATTTCTTTACCATCATGCACGATGTACCTCCCAGTTTAAAAGCACCACCAATGTGCAGGGATGTTGCCTGCAGAACACACAACCAGGGAAACAACACAAATTGACCGCAATGCCAAAAAAAAGCAGCAACATGGAATAGGAACATCTGGCCACATCACAGCCCTGCAGGAGCAAGCCTGGAAGCTACAGGGAACCCGAAGCCGAATATAACCCAGCAGCATCCTATAATGACAGCAAAGGTGTCTGAGCAGGAGCAGAGCTCTAAGGCACAGGCAGATATTCCTCAGCTCTGTTTCGGTGCCAGTGAGGTGTATTCCACAGGGAAGTGGCTCCATGAGAGCAAGCTCATGGTCTGAATAACCAGCAATCCAGAAAGCATGACAAAAACTTAGGAAAAGTTTGGAGAAACTGGAGCCATCCAGGCTTTGGAGGAACTGGAGTGTGCATTTCTGCAGCGGAAGATTGAAGAGACGGAACAGAACAAGAAAACCAGCCAGAAAGCTGACCCTGCTTGAGGCCAGGAGGCAAGGCAAGGTCATGGCCCCTCCAAGCCTATGGTGATGTGTGCTGCAGCCCTGAGACTCCCCACTGGGCCCTGCAGAAGACACTGCAGAAGAACACAGTTCCCCCAGCTGACCCATGACAACAAAGCAGACACATGCCCAAGTCACGTCTGAGTACAATACCACGTAACAAACCGCAAAAACAGAAGCTTACTGAACTTTTTTCCTGCCTCTCCTTTTAGATGTCATCATCCTCCACTATTTTAATATCATTTCAGGAATTTGAAATAGATTTAAAAATTTATTGTTACAGCTATTATCTCCATACTACGGGTTTCACGGTGAAGTCTGGAGTTTTAAGGTATTGTACGGAGTAAGTTGTCATCAGCTCCATCCACTACACATTTCATTGCTCCTCATACCAGCCTTCCCAGCCTGCTCCTACTTTGTCTCTTTTTTTGTCCCTCCTGATGAGGAGATGCTGAGGGATCTGGGTAGGCTCAGCCTGGAGAAAAGGAGGCTGAGGGTGGACCTTATCACTCTCTACAACCACCTCAAAGGAGGATGTAGCCAAGTGGGGGACGGACTCCTCTCGCAGGTAACAAGCGATAGGACAGGAAGAAATGGCCTCACGGTTTAGACTGGATAATTAGAAAAAATTTCTTCACCAAAAGGGTGGTCAAGCACTGGACCAGGCTGCCCATGGCAGTGGTTGAGTCAGCCACCCCTGGGGTAATTAAAAGATGTGCAGATGTGGCACTTGGGCCCACAGTTTAGTGGTGGGCTTGGCACTGCTGGGTTAACACTTCAGCTCCAATGATCTTAAAGGTCTTTTCCAACCTAAAGGATTCTGTGATTCTGTAAACAAAAGTATTTAGATGAAAGCCACAAGCTGAAGTATGAGAGAAATACTTTATCCTCGGTATCAGCAGAGTTTTAAATACATCAGGGAGGAATGAGGGATATTGATAGCTGAAAGGTTTGCTCATTTGAGTTCACTTCTACAGCAAATTTTTTCACTAGATCCACTTCTGCGAAAGTCAAAGTGTAATAAACAAAGTTATTCTCTGTAGGGTTATTGACAAGAAAAAAAAGAGTTATAAGTAGTATTGATTTAGGGTGAAATGGTAGAACGTGACAATCAATAGAGCTTAGTCAGATATAAAATAGAAGGAGTCACACAAGTCATGACAGGATTATTACAGGAGACAAATCCTGGTATCAGCCAAGGAAGGGAAGAAGCTGTAAATGGGATCCAAAATAGAAGCTGTGGATTGCTTTATAGAAAAAATAACCCTAAACTATTCATTTTAATGTTTTAATATGTGAGGTAGTTTTTATTTCAGCATATTGTCAGTGCTGTTTTTCTAAAGCTTTTGAAACAAATTCTTTCCACCTCCATAGTATTTTCATTAAATGTCATCAAAGCTCTTTTCAAATCTCTGAGAGAAGTATGATTATCCTTATTTAACAGATAATGAGAAGATAGAAAGAGGCTGGGGCTACATTTTCCAAACCAGTCAGTAGTGCCGCATGCCTTGTGTCTAAATACACAAATCCATAAAATGAGAGTCCTACAGAAATGGTATTTTCAAAGGTCCTGGGAAATCACAACTTTGGTCAACAGCTGCTTAGAACTTCCCAAACTCTGGGTCACAGGCTGAGGAGCCAAAAGCTGAGCCCTCACAGCAAACACAGCAAGCTGTGTAAGCAGAGTGAGCTCGCTCACAGATACAACAGTGCCTAAAATAGGAGGGATGCTAATTCACAGTCCTCTGTTCTAATTACAAAGCTCATTATTTTTACCACTCGCATGACTCAGGGTGAAAGGAGCCCAACAACCGTGTTGTCATATTCTACCACATGAAAGGACTGTACATTTGCTGGGATTTATACAGTGCCTACCTTCCGAGCACAACCACACTGCAAAATAATAGCAATAATCAGAACAGCAATGAATGTTTTTCACTGGTGATTAAGTCCATGCACAATTGTTCAGTGCATTGCCTTTTCCTAGACGCTGGACCAAAAAAAACCCAAATTATTGAAAGATGCTAAAATGCCTTACAAATGAAATTTGATACAGAATTAGTTACACTACCAAGGTGAAAGGCAGCAGCGGTAATAACGATCAACATCGTACAACAATTTATTGCAGGCTGTGATGAAAACTATTCCATTCGAGGGATATATAAGCCATATTTTGAAGAACCTCTTGCACTGATAGGATAAATAAATGCTGACAATCAAACTGTGAGATATGCAGAGCCTCGGGGAGGAGGGGGCCTTGGAACAGCTTCATTTTTATGAATGGAGCCACAAGAAGGAGGTTAGAGAAAGACAGGAGCGCACACAACTCCAGTCCCGAGAAAGGCACAGGACAGGCTGAACAGCACCACCACACTGAAACATGAGCTGGCCAGGAAATCAAGGGTTACACAGTTGCAGTAAAATAATTTTTTTTAAAAAGCCATTGATTTCTAAAGCAGGATATGTAGTGACTGCAACAGTTTAAAAGCTTGTTTAGCTGGAATCATATTTGCAGTGACGGGATTTCTATTGGAAAATGGCATTACTGTCTCCAGAGAGAAAACTAGGACTGAATCAGGAGAAGGATGGACAAGATGACCTTATGAAGCTCTCTTTAAGCCGTATTCCTGTAAGTCCATATTCAGTGACAGAAAAAACATCTGGATTGGAGCTGTTGGGGCTTAGGCATTAGAGTTAGAAAATTTTGGCATAAGTCTTTGGCATGAGAAGAAGCCCAAGCAATTTTTATATTGGGCTCTGTCTGCCATTAGTGATGCGATTCAATCATAAAATGGCTTATTCCCCCAACACAAATATACAATACCATGCCAGAGTAGGAATGTGAAGCTGCAGCTAAGTTCATTTTACAGCAAAGCAGTTTACTTTAAGACTTTTCCAGTAATCCAAGTCTAATTATGGAATCAATTTAAAACAATTTTGTAATTAAAAGTACCTGCTGAAAATATCTCACAGGCTCAATAATTTAAATGATAGTGTTAAAAAGGTAATTAAAATTAAAAAGGCCAAATGAGGCTGGGTCGCTCTTCCACTAGGAGAGTGCTGAAGGACATTGCATTTGCAGACCCGAATCGCCAGCTTCTTCCCCAAATTCCTGCTTTCCTCAGCTGCATGGGGATTTCTCACTAAGAGTCATCCAAGAGATGTCTGAGCGGATCGCGGCGGGGCAAGGCTTCTTTTTTTTTTTTTTCCCCCTCTTTTTTTTTTTTTTTNTTTTTTTAATTCAAAAAATTACGCTGTTTCAAAATGAAGCTGTCCTTACAGAGCCAGTGCTCCCTAGCCGGGGCCGGGGTGAGGCTCCCTCCTGCCGGGGGTCCCCGTGCAGGGTGCCAAAGGCTGCGCGCCCCCGCGCAGGGCTGGGGTGGGGGGCGCAGGGGGGGAACTTTCCCCGCTCCCCCCGGGTCGAGGCTGCGGGGGCGGCCGAGGAGGGGGTGGCGCAGGCCGGGGCCGGGCGGAGGAGGGGACCGGGGACGGGGCCGGGGCCCCTCACTCACTCACCGCCCGCCGCCAGCCCCGGGCCGAGGCTCAGCGCCAGCTGCAGCCACAGCGCCGCGGCCAGCGCCCGCC
>VYZQ01008187.1:0-14095 GCA_013400655.1 Mystacornis crossleyi
AGGTAAGGCAGCAGCCGCTCTGCCAAGCAGCAGTATTGAGAGCTGCTACAGTAACAACTCTTCATGCGATGCACAAATTGCAATGTTTACCTGTTGCTTCTGAGTTCACTCACTTCAACATCCCTTGACATATTTGGCTATCACCCATTCGGTTCTAACCTCATCCAAATCCTGTGCCCCTTTCCAGCTGGTTTCACCCAATTCCTTCTCTGGGTCTCATCCAGTGCTGTCACTGTATTGAGGAAGGTCAAACTTACCAGCACCCCAAAGAGTTTTACAAGGAAACAAGTTGTGTGAAAGCCCCTTTTCCAAAGGGGAAATGAGAGGTTAAATAAATTATCCAGAAACACTGGAGCCAGGAGCATTTGGAGCCAGGAGCAAAGCATTAAAACTCAGCTTGCAAGTTTTTATGCCTTCCCAAGTCTCCAGCACAGCCAGATCTCAAGAGGCCCCTCACCACAGCCAGGAATAGTTTTAATATTGCTGCTGTCAGGATTTCAAAGGAGCTCTTTTATTAAGCTTTGCAAGAGGACCCCCCTAGCATCCTCATTGTCCTCCAAACTGCTTCCAAATATTCAGCTGAGCCACTGGTTGTCTGTTGAAAGAGCTAGTCTTAGTGTGTTGAAACTACTGTCATGATCTTGTCATATTCATGTTATTCTTACCTTGTGCCTTCCTTCTCTGCATTATATCAGCCTTTTATCTTGCCCATCATACTTACATTTCAGTTCTCTGGGCAGGGCTCACCTTTGTGTTGCCTTTATGTGGAGCACATCACATTGACATCTCAACTGCTGATCAGAGTCACCAGGTAACTTCAGGGCTTGGATGAGTTTTCATTTTTATTCCTACCTGCAAGAACAAAGGAGCCAAATTAAGCCCTCTAACTGTTTTTAGGCTTTTGCACCAGATACATCCTGAACGCTTAGATGTGGAGCCTCACACTTTGCCTATAGCCCCCACATCCTAAGTGCCAGCCAAATCTGTGATCCTTCTGCTGCCTCTGACATAAACGCATGTTCGGTGTGACATGCCCGTCAGCCTTTGGTCACGGCATCAGTGTTGCTCTCTCCATTAGCTGAGCTCTTTTTCCCTTCAATACTGATTTCTGAAGCAATTGGTGTGGCGAAACATGCCACACAGTCATTTTCCTCCTCCTTGCAGTAATGTCTGTGGGATGTCAACCTCTTCCCTACCCCTGGCTTGCTCTCCTGTAAAGGCTAATCCTCAACCTGCTAATCCTCTCCACCCCTGCTTTCAACACCTTTTCCCTCATGCCACTTCAGGCCTCTGTGCTTGCAGGCTGGCCTTCCCTCCGTCCCTCTCTCTCCTTTTCAGCATGCTCCCCTCTCCGCAGCTTGCACACATGTAGTGTCACACACAAATGTGACGACAAGGCACTGAAAGAGGGCATGCGACAATTTGTCCAACACCCATCAGATGAAGCTGTGGCACAAACCAAAATACACTGTGTGCTAGGGGTTAAGTGCTGCCCCCTCAGAAGCCAGTGCCAGGATTGCTTAAGCAAGTTCTCGAGGGCCTCGTTAAGAAAAGCCCATTGTTTCAAGGACCAGGGGATAGGCCATGGACAACAAATATGTAACGGAGTAAACTGTTCATCATTCATTACTTCCCTTTATTTCCCCATCTACTTATTGAGTCAAACATTTTTTATCCTCAGAATTTCGGGTGTTTGGTTTATTTTTGTTTAGTTACATTTTGTTGCTTGTGGGTTTGGTGTTGAGTAGCATCTCTTTACTTTTCATTCACTCACTTCAAGGGATTTCTTCCAAAAAATCAACATCTGTAGCCAGACTAAAGCCCATCTGGTATTTCCCAGTAGAAACACAAGTGAGAGGACAGCCTACAATCTTCTCATGGCCAAATTATGAAAGCGGGTGAAGTGGAACTCCTAAGTGCCTCTGAAACATTTGGAAAGGCAGAAGTTTACGTTGCTAGCAGGATGAAACCCCGGAAGATTTGGACATGTCTCTTTGAAATATACCAGTGATGCAGGAGGCCTGCAGCAAATGGTGTTGTTCATTCTGGGAGTAGAAAGCCAAACAAACCCGACAAGGCTGTGTTCTCTGGCTGTCTGTATTGATCTGTAGCTCAGGGGTGGCATTTCTGTCTGCTGCAAACATTGCCTCATGAAAAACTCTTTGGGAAAAGGGTATTCCCCCAGAATTCATCTAAGGCCACAGAATGGAAAAGAAAGGCTGAGGAGGAATATAAAGTGTTTGTGCATCCCTGGCTTGTACATACTAAGGCAAGTTCCTCAATTTCACAGCCTATGCAATATGTCAGCAAGTGATCTGCTTCAGATGCAGTACTCAGGCAGTAAGTCAGCAAGTGCCTCCCAGGAAAGGTTTTGAAAGGCTATTTCCCATCAGAAAATTATTTTTAAATCTCTCTAGTCATTTTATACAAGAAGAAATTATACCTTCCCTCCCACTGCCCATCCAGTGTTGCCACCTGTCCAGACAGTCCTGGATACTTCCCAACCCAGTTGCCTCACTCCTGGGAAGAAGCTGCTCTTATCACTATGTGGGTTTTCAGGTGGTTGAAGTGTGTTTGGCACAAAACTGCCAGCTACAGGATGGTCTTTTAAGATATTTCTGGAAGGACATTTTTTTGAACATACCTGCATGTATTCCCATGTGGAAGGCTGACTGAAGCTTGAGACTCACACTGGCGGTGCAGAGTCGCACAGCTCAGGGTGACTGCTGTCATCAGAAACGGCACTGACTGCAGGTCTAATGAGACCACAGCTTACGGACCTCAATAACAAATTTTGAGAAGTGTTACAGCCTCCTCCTGCCCCATTCGAGATCTACATGAGCCTGGCTAGACTTTCCTGGACATGGAGTCAATGTAAACTGGATCTGGCTTTGCTGCTGCAGGTGTGCAGGAGAAGGGCCAGCAGCAGGTATGTTGGTAACACACAGGCTGGACACTGCTCTTCTTGCCATATTGTGAGAAAAGCCAGGAGCAATCTTAAAAGAGTGAAGGCTCTAAAAGAACATGTCATGAAACAGTGGTGGGGACTTGCACCTAAGGAAAGCAAGATGGTGGAAGGGGCATACTAGTAGTTGTTCCTTAAAACTCTTCCTAGAAATGTGCCATCCTTTGTAGGCAAATATAGCTCTACATTCACCTAGTTTGCGTCGCATGATGACACTTATTTGCCACCAAGAATTCCTAAAGCACCACCTTGTTTAGCTTCACCCTTGTGTTTTGGTAATCAGTTTTTGTAATACAGGGATAAGAATACTTCTCACATTTGCAAAGTTCCTTGAGGCCAGGTATTAAAAATCAGGAATGGCTGTTTGACTGTCTCTGCTCTGGTAGGAGCCAAGTACTTCTGTGCTCAATCCTGTCCTGCCATCCTCCAGCAAGAAGCCCTGCTCAGAAATCCTTGCTCAAACAGTGTTCCCAGTGAAGTCAATGGGAGTTTCCCGCGTGAAGAGTGATGAGCTGGGTCCAAACTAAACACCCAGCTAATAAATAGAGCAGGAAACAGCTGACTGTGTCATTTTTAAGCTCTGTGCTTTTACCTGACTCAGACACACTGGCATCAAGAAGGATCCTAGGGCCAGGATGCGACCCAAGGGAGGAGAGGAGAACCCAGGTTATGGGCAGGCGTGCCTATCTTCCTCTTCAGGAAAATCTTTGGCAACAGTATTAAACCTTTGCAGCTAGGTGAGTGCTGCTTGAATAGGTGAGCTGGTAGGTAGACTATCATCTATTGTCTGCTTAACAATAGCCTACACATACTGGGGAAGTTACAACTGACTAGGAGGAAAATCACCTCCCAGAAGACACTGAAAACAAGTTCCCACTTTACTCACAGAACACATGCAATATAGGGTTCAGGTTGCTCACACTGAAACTCAGGTGCCTATGTTTAGACATGTAAATAACACAGTGCTAAAACACCCGGGTTGGAAAGCCCTTTAATTTTACTTATGTATGAATTTGCAAAAGGGAAACAAAACTTACAGATGTTTTTGAAGCAAAAAAAATGGTGTGCAGCTTACAACGGCAGTGTGCGTAAAAGGGGCAAGAATAGATTCCCTGCACGGGAAATTCTTGACTGTAAAATAGTAGAGGCAAGAGAAGTGTATATTTACATCTTGACTTTCTAAATACATTTTCTGAGATGTTTTTTATGTGTCTTCCAACCTATAATTTTCTCTTACCTGCTGTGGTATTGATGATTGCTTTTGGCCAGATTACAGTCAGACGCTAAGGTGGGGGCTTAGATGATGTATTTGACCAGGATAGAATTTATTTCAAAGTCTGCAATTGTATGCTACTGAAGCCATAAAGGACTCAATACTTGCAGGAAAGATGCAATTTTAATTATGGAAATGGCACACCAGTTTGCCTTCAAAAATATCTGCTTGTCACATTGCCTTGCAAAAACTACTGAAAATACATTGAGGCAGCTCAGGCACTGACACGCAAAAAGAACTAGGGTTGGTCTTTATGATTCCCCTACCAGTAATGGAAAGAGCTTGTGAATGAAATGGCCATTAATTTTCATGAGTGCTCTGGAAGACAGAGCAATAAAATCTATTTCTCCACCATTTTTCATATTTCCTTTTACAGCCTATGGCCTGAGCCAGCCTAGCAAAGGTATGTGGTTGATCCCTGGCAGATCTTATATTGCCGAATTATTGACTCCAAAATCAAACCAAGGAGATCGGAAGTTCTTCCTCAGATTTGGCATTTTAATCTGAAATTTCTCTGCTTTGAATAGAATGCTTTCTTCCCACAGTCCCTTCTCATGTAGTACAAGACAAGTCCTATAGGTGCTGGGGGCAGTGCAAAACTTCACTCAGAAGAAAAAATTCCAGTGAGATGCCTATACCCCTAAGAGTATGCAAATGTAAATGGCATATGTAGGCAAAGTGAGGTAAAGGGAAATCCTTGTAACATCTACAGCCAAGACCTCCAACCCATACTGGCTCAGTTTTCCTGTAGGGACCCCATTAGACTGTGGGCCAAAATGAGAGAATGATGACCTGTGACTCCACACTTTCATTTGGGAATTACATTTTGTGCCTAAGCAAGTAAGCAAGGTAGGCAGAGCTGACCACTTCTAAATGAACAATTAAATGAATTCTTCTACCTTCCGGAAGAATTTAATCAGGGGCTGCTATTACAATGCCCACTTGGGATTAAAAAAAAAAAAAAAATTAAAGCAGGATTCTGTGCCACAAGGCACTCTGCAGGCAAGCTGAATCAGCACACAGGGTGAGAGAACCTGAGCTGGGCATGGCTTTGTAAGCAGCGTTTGCTCTGCCCTGGCAGCAGAGCTGTGCCTGACTAGTAGACATCAGTCTGAGTTGAACAGCTCTGATGTGAGCTTGAAAAGGGTAGGAATACCACATTTCTAACTCAAACTGGAGCTATAAAGAACTGCATTGGTGGGAACCATACAGTCCATCCCTGCAGGTAGAGGTGAGGGACCTTCACTGATGCCCACTGGCCTGGGGGGAGCTGGCACGAGGTGCTTGAAGGACAAGTTGGTGCATGTTGGCTTCTCTGGGAATCCCTTGGTGGCACAAATCTGCGGAGGCTTTCCCAGATCACAGGATGGGAAAGTTCTACAGTCATTTGTCTTGCCAGTTTTTGGATGGCAGCTTCTCCTTTCTGACTGGTGAAAGGGAAAGCAACCGGTGTTCCTGGTTTTGGGTAAAAGCCCTTCAAGATTTTGCCTTGCTCTTCAGACAGGCAGGCGGACACCCATACTGATACCCAGCACAGGGATACAAAACATCAAGATACAAGGAGGCTCCACCCGTGCCACAGCATTCTTGCTCTTCCGGCCGGGAAGCGCAGGTTGAATGACAGGCTTGCTCTCTGCACCCAGCCTGTGACACCTTCCTGCTTTCTATGAACTGATCCACCGACCATGACTGAGTTCAGAAAATGTGACCCAGGCTTACAGCCTCCCTCTGGGTCCCGTTAAACCAAGGGCACGTCTTTCCAACCCACAGAGCTTTGCAGGAAGAGGATTTCTGCAGTCAAGCATAGGAAAATGCCAGTGGGAAGGGGGACTAGTCACAGTCTTTGCAGGTAGGGAAAGGCCGGAGGCAGCAAAGAATGTTGGATAGCAGGCCCACCTTGGGTTTTAATTCTCTGCTCTTCTTGCTTCTCCAGTCACTACCGACCTACCAGCATGCTTTTAACTCATCTGTGCCTTTTCTTGATCAGAATACCAATTTTTGGTGTTTCCTCACTTGATACAGATGCCTCTAAAAAAGAACAACGTATCCCTGAGAAATAAATTACCATCATGGGCTTTTTTTTTCTCTTTCCCCTTCATACAGTAATTTCTTACCCAGTTTGCTGAATTCAATAACCTTCTCTCTTTTCGCCTCACTTCAGGTCTTAAGCTGCTTGCCCTTGATGAGCAAGTTCAGTCAAAACCATGCTTGGTTTACAAATATGAATGTAACAGGCACCTTACAGCTGCCTACAATAAACAATTACTACTTTTAAAAACAGAACAATACCTGTTACACTGTGCAGTGAAACATTCCCTTTTGCTCTTTTAACCGGTGATGGGTAGTAGAATAGCCCAGCGAATGCTCATGTGCACAGGAAGGGAGGTAACTTTCTCCAACCAGGACCTGCCACAGCTCTTCCAGCACTGGTTTTGTGCCCATCAGGTGAGTGCCAAGAATGGCACACATTCAGGTTATGGTGTCAGCCAGCCATCGGCTAGCTTCTTCACTCCTCCATCATTTTCATTTCACTAGAGCAAAGAGACAAATCTGAAGGCTGATGGGCTAGATGCTCACCTTTAGGTCCCCTTCGGCAACAAGGAATTGGTGAAAGGGGTGGTGGGGTGGATGCAAGAGAATTTATTCCTGGTTTAATAGCCCTTCATTATAGCTAAGCCTTTTGTGTAAACAGCAATTTGGCTTCCATCTCCTGAACACTGCTACCTTGTATTAGACCTTTTATAATAGCTGTAATTACACTTGCGAGCTCTGTTTTTATTTTATGGGAGCCGAGGTAAACCTGCCTGATGTCCCAAGTGTTGATCCTCATGTACAGCCATGTCTGTGAGGCAGTGTCTCCAAGCAGCGGGATCTAATGGGTGAGTCACAGCAAAGACCTGCAGGTTTCCTCACTAGCCCTGCCTGCTCTCAGGACTGATCTCTCTCACAGGTAATTTTAAGCAGCCACCGTGCTACTCTCCTGCCTCTTCTCTTTGCCTTGGCTTGCAGGATTAGACAGTTTAACCAATGACCCTGGTTGTCATCAATCTCAATATTGAGAACACCAAGATAATACGGGCACTTCTCTTCTCTATGAAGACAAGCATTTATGAACTATTTGTGAAACCATTTTAGCTAAAGAAGACAGACGGCTCTATTCCGTGCCTAATATTGTCTGACAGGTGTGGACACACCCTGGGATGACTTTCTTGTCATCCTGACTAGAAGGTCAAGAGTCTACATTTGACAGAGAGAATTGCCTTTGGCACTCCAACAAAAAATGAAAACACAGCAGCATCCAGAAAAAAAAAAAAAAAACAAACCAACAAACCCCTTTGTAAACCAGATGTGCCAGATTTAACATTTCCCAGAGCTTAGTTCCTTTTAAATTTTGTAGCTCCTCTTTGAAGATTATCCATGGATCCAATACTAGGCTAAACCAGAAAGTTTAGCTTTTGCTCTTCTATTAGCCATTATTGGCTTACTGTTTTAAACATCTCAGGCATGGTGGGCAGCGGCTCTCCTCTCTCCATTTTCATGCTCTCTCTAGGGACCTGTGTGCAATAGCACCATGTATTTCCCTGCCATCCTCAGAATGCAGCTGAGATCCATGGTGGAAGAAGAGTGCAAGGGCTGACCTCAATCACAGAAGCAGTGCTGTGGCTCCAGGGGGAGATCCCAGTCCCACCAGGTTAAGAAGGTTGAGCTCAGAACAGAAAGTTCACCAAAAGCTCAAGAGCTCAATAGTGGGACCATAAGACATATCCAGTAATAGTCTAAGTTCTCCTGCGTTATTTCTTTGGCAATGCACATTTCAGCAGCTAAATCTGAGCCCACTCCACTGGCAAATGTCAGACCCAGGAGAAAATTGAGTTTCCTGCTAAGGTAATAAAGATGACTCTTATAAATAAATTTTTTCTTGGTTTTGAAATGAGATTCCCTATTATTTTATAAAAATGTACACATCACTGCTTCATATTTGCGCAGAAGAGTTACATGTTAGTAGCCAAGAATCAGATCATTTCTTTGCAAGGGAGAGGTGGGAATGAGTAGTTTTTACCATAGGTTTTATGGGAAGAGCTTTGCCATGGTATGTGGTAAATTTAAAAAAAAACTCCTTAGGCTTTTCCTTCTTTTGCCATAGGAAATGCTGCAAGTTGCAGCCACCTTTTGTACTACTGCTTCCACACACTGAAAGGGCACATTCAGAGATGCTGCAGCAACCAACTGTGGTCAACCCATACTTGACTTTGTGACCCTTTTTGAGGCCAACCTACTGCTGCTTTCAAAGGCTGGATGGTTTCCAGGAGGATCACACCAACCCAGGCATTGGAAGGGGGAAAGGACAGAATAAATCTTAGGGTTTCCTTATTTCCTTTTTAGCTCACACTAACTCGTTGTACAAAACACGTGAGGCAGTGTACCTGGAAAGACCCCTGTGGAGAACAGAGCTGCAGGTAACCCTGCTCCAGCTGGCTGGTGGCTGTGGCAATCCCACTTCAGCAGGTGCCACTGGATGGTGCTGCACGGAGGAGAGCAGGAACAGTTGGATTTGCTGTTAATTTGAGCCTCAGCAGCTTCTGTTTTCAAACTTGATCTTTTTGACACGCAGAGCAATGTGCATGGAGTCCGTGGGCATCTGCGGGGCTCTGGCTCTGGTGTGTGTCTTGCCCCACACCCTTAGCTGTGGGCAGCCTTGGGGGAGACCTGAAAGCACAAAAGAGTACAGCTGGCAGCAGAACATCAGCAGGAGCACCTGGCAGGCACTGAAAACCAAGCATGGAAGAAGTTCATTTGAGAATGTCCTGGCAGACCCACTGCTCCGCCACTGCTGGTTTAGGCAGTCCTAGGAGCTTATGTTCCATTCCAATAACTTCCTCTTCTCCAGGGTCAAAGGATAAGAAGGGGAGGAGGGAGGGGGCACCCAGACCAGGGTAAAGAAGGAATGGCTGGATCATCCCTCTTCTTGAGGATCACAGCCCCAAGCAAGACTTCTTCAAGCTCCAAAGCAGGCAGCAGTACTTCACAGTTGGGGGTCACCACTACTCCTGGTCTACAGTTCCCCATGATCCCTTGCCTAGTCCTCTTTCCTTGGCCTGTTGGGTTTTCCTTTCATGCTGTTTAACCATTACAGACCCCCGCATTCAGTTTTTCCCTGTTTTAATCTTTCAACCAAACCATCTTCCTTCCAGCCTGTGGGGATGGGGTAGAGGAAACTCCAAGAGATCCTGATCCTGGTTTGCAGGAGATAGACATTGGTTTTACAGCTTAAGAAGGCAGGTTACTTCCAGTACAGTCATGCAGCAGAGCTCAAACAGCCAGCATTCGTAGATCTCCTCACATGGATAAAGTAATAAAACATCAAATTAATTTACCTAGAAACAGGACGGCAATCACAAGCCAAAGTTCACCACAATGATTCGCATTACAGTAACAAACACAAAGCTTAATCATAGCTGTACATCTCCACTTCCCTTCAGAAAATACTATGCCCTCTGCTCATCATGGATAGCTCATAACTGATCATGCATGTAACCAGTGTTGGTTTTCCTCTAGCAATTAAATCCCAGGTAAATCCCATGTGCTCTGCTCAGCAATGCACATTTTGTCTCATGCAGTAACCATGGCACAAAGATCATCACGCCAGATTCCCCCAGGGGCAAATGGGCACAGCTGCTTTCCAGTCAGTGGAGCAGTATCAGGTTTCTCCTGCAAAAAGCACGACCTCTTAGGGAAATGTAACTAAAAAAACCCAAGAATTACAAAAACATTTCTGTAAAAATTAGCTGGTGTACACAGTAGTACCCGGCTGAGGGGATAAGAGCATTCCTCTCTCACTACCTAAAAACTCCTTCACTGAATTCATTAATCATTCTCAGCATCCCTTTTGTTCCTGGGTTATAAGAGTACTAGAACTGAAAGTTTCTGAAGTCCAAATCCACTCCAAGTGACGAGTATCTTTGAGGTCATAAATTACCACAAGCAGTTGTTATGTTACCCACATGAAAGTCTTCAGCGGAAGAGCAGTGACCCCAAGAGAGAGTGAGATTTCACTAAAGATAACTTTTGTCTGACCTCTCTGCAACCTCCTATCCAGGTAAATATCTTATAAACAGGTGATGTTGTAGCAGATAGAGAAGAATTAGCTTTTTGTTTGTTTGTTTGTTATAAAGAGGCTGGTGCTTGAAAACTGGAATAAAATACCTTTATTTTGCTTTAAAACTTCCTAATGTTGGTCCACAGAGAAACCATTGTACAGAAAACCAAATAGGGAGCATTCTGCTATCTTTGAGTACACTTCTATTTTCCTTCCTTCTGTGATTGTCATATATGTTTTGATATTTATTATTACAAGTGTTTGCACAGTGACTTGTAGACTATTTTGAGAAAGCAATCCATTATTGAGCGGATATGTCCCAGTACCAAGTTTTCAGGAGATGCTGAGGTGGGGTTCCTTGATGTCAGTTACAAACCAGAGGATGTATGCATCTGTGTATCTGTATGTGTACATATATGCTTATGCTTAGAGCTGGGGACTCTGGAGGGACAAAGTACTGGCTGCTGTAAAGCAGCTCCATGCTTTTGTTTGCATTTTAGGGCTGGAGCAGGCACTTGGAATGCCCCTGGCTGAGGGTGCAAGACAGCCACCCATACCTCTACTGCTCACGAAAACAGGTGGCAAGAAAATTTCTATTATGGCATCATAAAATCAAATAGTGAAGAAAAATCAAGCTACGTTCCTCCCGAGCTGCAGGCTATTGGAATGTCTTCTGTGTGGGACAGGGAACTGAAATATAAGGGGTTTTATCCTCATTTGGGTATTCATTGTTGTTTTACTGGAATTTATTTATTTCACTGGCATACATAGGTATGAGTATGCATATATAAAAGCTATATAATGAGAAACAACTGGATTCAACATATTTCAGCTAATTACTTATTAAAATAGTTTGGGAAATGAGTAGTTTAAATACTGGTTAGGGAAAAAAAATCAAGTACAAAAAAAATTACAAGTTCAAGATTTACCCTTATCAACTTAAAAATATTAAAAACCCCACAGTAATTGCTAAAGAGTACAAATAAGACAGAAAAGTTAAACTTTTGTATGCAAAATGATTTACATGGAGAAAGAATGTGCATGCTCTAAAGTAAAAATACTGTTGCAGGAGGAACAGTTAAGACTTTTAGAAAGATTAATTGAAACTTCAGCCCTAAGGTCAGCTTTGCATGTCCCAGTGGAATCAGATACTTCTTGGCAACTCCTAAAAGCAGGCAAAAAAGTGTCAGCTACATGTTTGAATTTACTTTCCAGGGTTAAATTTCTGACTCTCAGATCTTCCCATCCCACTGGCAAGTTGAGACGATGGTAACCAGCAAGCATAGTTAACATAGTTTTGCATTGATACAACACATCCTACAAGCACGGCCATATAAACTTGATTGCCTTTGCACAGTAACATGTTCCTCAGCAAATTATGCAGCGACCTAGCATGGAAATTCGACATAATTTTCTTGAAAAAACTAGAATAAAATATTGACCTTTTTTTCAGGTGAGGGAATTAATACTGTCTTCAATAAATCTTTGGGGTATTTGAAATTTCTGTTTAAATACATAAATGCCTAGGTTTACTTCTCCAACACTTGCCATCTCTTTGGCAGAAAAACATCGAGACACGTAGAGTTTTAGTTTCCTAAAATCTGGTTCATTCCTATTATTATTTGCAGCATATATTCCTTACCAACCCAAAATTAAAACTGAGCAAAATTAAAACTGAGCAAAGGCTGCTGTCCCCACACCTCATCCTGCTGCACTGCCCAGTCACAGCATCCAACACCCTGTGCAGGGTAAACAAGGAAAAGTCTCAGAGCTTGCGAAGACCAGAAACTTCCCCGAGTCCGGCACCATACCTAGGAGTTTCTACAGCAAAAGGGTGCATATGCATGTTCCCATGTGGGGCAATGCCACGCAGTATTCTCTCCCCGTCCAAGGCTGAGGGAGCTATCTCACAGCAGGCTTTAATCATGGATATCCACAGGCATAGTCTCACAGGAGGTTACAACATGAACTGCGGTAGAAACAAAGCAAGGGTTACCCCAGGAGTACTTTGCCCTGAACAAGCAGAAAGCTAATGCATGTCTGGCATCCAAGGTGCCAAGGACATTCCAGCCATAAGAGTTCTGGGGCCCTGGAAAGGCAGAGACCAATTAGTTCCCTGACTAAATGCAGAAATGAGAGTTCATTCTAGAGGAAATTTACAGAACTTTTTGAGAAAAAAGTATCAAGAAATACAATAACATACGGACATCAAACCGAAGGTCTCAGTGCCCTCCAGAAGCCAGCACCTATTTGCACGGGCAAGCGGGCAAGCAGGAAGGCCACTGCCTGAGCGTGAAGGGAACCTTCACACAATCTTCTTGAAAAGCAGTGAGCCCGCTCCTATTGAGCCCCCTCTGGCAGCAAGGGGAAGGGCAGCGAGTCACATTCTGCATGGATGACATTTTTGCCAGTAGAGAGATTGCTGACAGCCAAAAGCAGAGCAGGACAGCTGGGGTAAGTTTTGACCAGTTTGTGTAAATCGGGGTGAGTCTGTATCTACGTTATCTGAAGTCAGCTCTGTGGATTTTTACAAGCAGGCAGGTGTAGCCCAGCTACATGCTAGCCCTTAAATTTAGCAGGATTAAACAGGTTCCAGGTTGCATTTAATGCTTCTACTAGGTTTCTCAATCTCTAGGATTTACTCCAGCAGAAACCTCAAAGCAGATGGAACAACTTTTCCCCTCCCTTATCTAATTCTAGCAGACTACAGTACCCAGAACCATCCCTGCAGAGAGCTCTAAACAACCTACTCTCTGAATTTATTTTACACATTATATAAACTAATTTTCTGGACTTACTTTATGCACAATGATTAATCGGGATAGACACTATTTTTTATTGACAACACAATTCACTTTACAGCTACTTAACAATGTATTCCTGGTGAAGTTAGAAGAGTTATAATCATAAATTATTTTACAACCCAGTGTGCAAGGGCAATGGGACAAAGCTACTAGGCCAGTAGGAGCTGTCCCAGTAGCCCATTAAGCCAAGTGTCTGCCAGGGCACACCTGATACACTGAAAGCTGAGAGATGCAAAGCACTCTGCATGGTCATCCTGAATCTGAGAGGTGCAGTCACAAGCCCTGCACAGTTCCCTATCCTCCACTTCAGTTAACCAGGGAGCATGCCTTATCCTTGGAATACAGCACAGATTGCTCCTCTTAGCCCTAAAAGTCTCCTGTCAAAACCGTCCCTGGAGGAGGACTGGGAAGGTACTTTGGTGTAAGATACCCACATTCACTGTTGCTCCCCTTTAGCCTAACTTCTTGGCTGAAAAGATACGAAGGAGCAGGAGCTCATTGTTTTTAGAAAATGAAGCAGCAGAGGAGGTTTAAAGAATGAGGTGGGTTTTCTTTCTTCTTCCTACTTTAGACACAGTAACCTCAAATCTGAAGTATTCTTACCCCAAGGTACTTCTAATCTCCCAGGTGAAGGCAGAGAAAGCATGAAGAGAAACAACTTGTTCATTAGGACATGCAAAAAGGAAGCTGGTAGAACCTCAAACTCCTCTGTAAATCAACAGTCTGAGAATACTTCATGCAAGACCCTAAAAATGAAACTGAAATTAAAATCTTCCTTCTAAACCTTCACTTTTCCTTAACTTCTTCTAACTACAGTTTAGTGGTTAGAAGCAATGAAGAAGGAATAGAGTACTTTCTCCACTCCAGACTTCATTGCAGGCCAGACCAGAGATGAAGAGAAATGTTCTTCTGCTCCCAAGCATTGAGATGGCAGAAGTTCTTCCCCTCTCATGCAC
>VYZQ01008198.1:252-12827 GCA_013400655.1 Mystacornis crossleyi
CAGGTATGCAGGCAGGGCAGGTGTGCAGGCAGGGATGCAGCCCGGGCTGGGATGCAGCAGGGCAGGGATGCAGGCAGGGCAGGGATGCAGACAGGGCTGGGATTCAGGCAGGTATTCAGGCAGGACTGAGATGCAGGCAGGGATGCAGGCAGGGCTGCTCAGGGAGGACCTGGGTCACCAGCTGGTCCCTGTTTCCACAGGCCCCTCCAATCAGCCAAGCCCCTGCTCTCCTCCCAGGTCCCCTGCTCACCTCCAGCCACCCCCTGCCCACCCTTCCTGTCCCTTACTCAGCTTTCTCTCTCTCCCACTTTCTTCCAAGCTTCTTTTCCTCATCTTCTGTGAACCACTTCCCATTCCTCCACATTCTGCCCCAAAGTGCTCCTTTGCTCTTTTTCTGCTCCTTTGCTCTTTTTTAACATTGCTCTCCACCTTCCTCCATGAAGGTGCTGCACCTCTCAGGTTGCACGTACTGCTGGGAATCAGGAATTACCAAGTCAGTAGTAACTAATTCAAGTTAAAGTCCTAAAGCTGCCTTTATATTCCCTTCCAGGATTGAACAATTGTGAAATATTTTTGTTCCTTTCATTTTTTCCCACTGGAACCTGCTCAGCCTCTCCAGCAGCTCTGCTATTTGTTCCCAAGGTTAGACATTAGCCCTGGGTATTCAGCTCGACAACGCGCACGGCACTAATCTCTCCTGGTGGAGTGCCTTTCGCACTCATACCTCATGCAGATGATTACTGAAACCTTTGCCTTGCATTTCCCAAATCCAGCCATCAGCAGGGTTTGGCAGGTACACCCCTTTCTCCCAACCTTTGGATTCCCTGTTGTCATCTGCCTTGTTTCTGTCCCGCATCACTGATTGTGCATGATCAATCTCTAGAGGCTTCGCTTCTATGTATAACTCAACAAGCTGGCAGAGGAACCAGGAAGACTCATTTGTGTGCTCCAAAACGAATGGAGATCCAACTCAAGGTCACTGCTTTCCAAAGACAGACACATTACAAGCATTCCTTTCAACTAAGATGATTTATGGAGTGTTATTTCCCTATTGCTTCTTCAATATCCAACTATTTTTCTGAATGCCATCATCTTATGATGAATCTCGGTAGATTGAAGAGACAAGGAATCACTACAAGATTCCAGGAGTGTCCAAATATCCTGCATATTACTAATCAATTCATTGGCAAGGCCCTATATCACTACTTCCCAATGTAACCCTCGTGCTTTTTTTATTAAAAAAACCCCAACTTTGCAATGTATGAATTAGCCAAAAGAAGGTTTGTAGAGAAAGTTTAGCTCTAGATGTCAGGTTAGAGACATTCCCTGCTATTGGAGCAGACAATAACTCATTTAATGCAGAGAGGTAATTATTTAGTGCCTTGCAAACTTCTGCTACACCAAGAGAGTTCACCATCAGTAATCAGAACCATCAGTAATAAATTCTCACTATTGATTGCATCAATAATATAAAGCATCATCTTATTAAGAAAACATCAATGGTATGAACCATTAATAATATGAATCATATTTTCTACTGTCTTGATCTGGCAGGTTTTTCCATTAGAGAAGAAGACACCAGGTGCACCAGGTGTGTGTTACTCCAAACATCCCCAAGGATTACCCAGGTCCTCGTTGTGGAGAGTTGTTTCTTAAATTTTAGACTGCTGTATGCCAGCTGAAAACCTTGCCTGGTGTGAAATGAAAATGTTTCAGAAAATGGGGAAAAAATGGCAGTTTGAGGGGGTCTAAAAGTAGAAATTAAGAAAAGGAAGGCAACAGCTGGAGGTTGTGCACGTGTGAAAGTTGAAGTGGCAGAAAATACAGGGGATTAAGCATCACGCATTGCACTGGGTGTGTTTCAGGTAGTTCAGGAAGCACCCCAGAGGTGACCATGAGAATGACTCAAATTATAAAGTCAGTAGAGACTCTGAAGAGTCATCAATGTCCATTTCCTTAAATTCACCCTCCCAGGAAGTGCTGAGCCATGAGACAGGATCTGTGGACGTGCTCTGATCCTAAAAGGTGAAACCATCACCTTGTTAATGAGGGGGAACTGATGACTTACCGAAGGAAGGGAAACCATATGGATAAAGACCAAACTACTCCTTAAGGGAAACTTGATTTCAATTGTGCAAATGCAGGAAAAAGGCACAGTTTGACATTGTAAAAATAAACATGATTTGTCATTTTGCAACATATGAATTTCACCAGACAAAACGAGGGCCTGTTCTCAGAACTGCATCCGGTACAGTTTGGGACTTCAGCCCTCTCACAATGACTGATGGACTGGCAGCAGCCTCCCTGGATGAGCAGCCTTTGCACCACTGAATCTATGTCAGGGTCAGGAATACTGGGGGGAAAGAATAGATTTTGGTCCAAATCCTGGCTAGCATTCAGGCCAGCACCGTTTATTTCCCGCACTGAGGTGTTGGAGGGGTGATGGTCACTGTGGGGCCATTCACAGTTGTGAAAAACAACTCAGTCTCTGACATACTGTGCCAAAAGCTTTGCCATTTATTAAAGTACCTCTTTAAATTAAGGTATTTGGAGCCAGAATGTAAGTAAGAGCTGGGAACTCATTGGAGGATGACTCTCAGTTCAGAGCTCTGATGGATGAAGGCTCTCACCTAAGAAGCCAACACCAGCTCCTCAAGTGTTAGACTAATTTTAGCTGAGGTAGAAAAGCCAACTACAAAACTCTAATGGAGGTTTCTATCCCAGCTCCAAATTCACTTTAAAAGGACGAGGAGGATTATATCAGCCACCCAGAAACAGCTTCAGCAACGTGGCAGCAGAGCAAAATATGGAAGAGAGTGGTGAGACAAACTTCTGGGCTGCCGGGATAAAGGACTGTGGCAGGAGATGCAGGACGAGACGAGGTGTGAAGGCAGAACACAGCGAGTGTGGGCCGTGGTGGTAGAGAGAAAAGCAGACACAGAGAAGTGAGTTAACAACCCGACAAACTAGAAATGTTGACAGTTTCTTGGGCCTGAGCCAGGCATGAGAACACTCACCGTGGCAGGGCTGACTTATCTCTGACTTGAAAATATTCCTCAAACAGCATCACCAGTGCTGCCCCAAAACAACCACATCATACCCAGGCTGAGGAATTGCCCCTGTCTCCCTGCGCAGTTGATTTACAAAATGCAAACTGAACATCAGGGCTGGAAGTTTGTCAGTCTTTCTCCCTAGAAAACACAGAGTCATTCCCTCAATAAGCTCCGTAAAAAGGAACAAGAAAAAAGACTAAAACAGAATCCCCTGAAGTTTCCCCCACTTTGCCATCCAAGCAGCACCACAAGAAGATGTGGTCGATAAGGAGAAAATCGTAAATGGTTGTAGGAAGACCGATCAGCAGAGCTCGTGGGATAACAGAGCACGCTCCATTATCTGCTGCTGGGCCAAGGAAAGGCAGCTGGGAAGGCATAGGAGCACTGCTGAATAACCTCAGTCATGAATTCCGTGGCCAAAATGCTGGTTTATGAGAGAAACATTTGAAGAAACTGGAAACTGAGTAGCCTAAACCAACACTTAATATCCAGCTCTCCCCTACTCTGCCGCTGTCCTGCGTTTCCCTGGTACCATTGGTATTCACTGTGGTAGCAAAAGGACACTTAGTACTTTTGGCAGCAGTTTCGTAATGACTGAAGAGAATTCAAAGGACAGCAGCCAGACACTGTGATGTGTTTTATTAGCTCCCAGATGTGCAGGTGAGGTGAATCTTTGGGAAATGAGTTTTCCTGCCACGGGCTTTCTAACATCACTCAAGGTCTCAAAATCTTATAACGGAACAAAAGGCTGTCATAGAATTTGAAAGTCATCTTTGGCAAAGCATCTTTTCTGAATCTGTTCATTTCTTACACAGAAATACAAATGCACAACATCTTTGATGATATTTGCCCATCTGAAAACAGGAGGTCAGCTGCTGAGGCTGTGTGTTTTCCACATGAATTATAAGTGACTGAGCCTCTGTAGGCGTTTCCTGGGATATCTTCTGGTGTAGGTGATCCAGAATCTGGAGATGCTTGATATGAACTATCAGGCTGTATAAAATAGTGTTTGGTGCATCCTGGATTGCAGAATGTCAAAATAACAAAGAGTATTCTGCTCAAAGAGTAAAATTGTTCCTGCCAGAATTACAAGTCACCCCCCAACAGCAGAGGTGCCCCATCCCTGGAAGTGTTCAGGGCCAGGGTAGATGGGGCTTGGAGCAGCCTGGTCTAGTGGAAGATGTCCCTGTCCGTGGCAGGGGGTGGAACAAGATGAGCTTTAAGATCCCTTCCAACCCAAACCATTCTGTCATTCCATGAACAGTGAACTTCTTTACCACCTAAGCAAGGTACACCCTCTGCTACTCTGTTATGGAGCCAGGGAAATGGTGAGCATCCCCTGGCACCTGGAGGAGATCAGCTAAGGCATCACATGTGGGCCACGGGAAACTCAGGAGTGTTCAAAGAGGGGTGGTTGTGACACGAAGGTCGAACTGGCCGAGTGGGAACCTCGCCAGTCGCTATTTGTGGCTGTGGGGTTGGCACTCGGGCTGCTGGAGGTGGCTCCTCGGCCACGCCAAGCGTGAGCTCCACTGCAGTCTGAGACCACCGTAAAAAAAGCAATGCAAGCAACAGAGCAGCACGGCCTTCGTTCTGTGGGGCTGTGGTGAAAGAAGGGGCTGTGAGCAGCCTCTGCCTCCAACAGAGAGGGCTTTGTCCAGGAGCACCGGGGAGAGGCTGTAGACGGCAAAAGGGAACCAGATCAAGCACTGCCACAGTGCAGGCAAGTTGGGGAAAGCAGATTAGAATATTCTAAATAGTGGGGAGTGGTGCTGTAAGGCAGTCTCTTGTCTCATAGGAAGTCTACAATAAATACAGGAGAGAGCATTTACTACACGAAGGTGAGAGAACGGAGTGAGCACGTCAAACGACGAGGTAAACTGAGACCTGTTCCTGGAGAAAACGCGCTTCTGCCAGACTGGAGGGGAACGGGGAGCACTAAATAAAGGCCAGGCAAGAGCTCCCTGCCAGCCCCAGCTCCTCTGCAGTGCGTGGGCAGGAGCAGCTGCTCCGGCGTCTCCTCCAGCTCCGCGGAGCCCTCCCGAGGTACTGAGCACACCGGGAAGGTGTTCTGCCTTTAAAAGCCTTAAAGAGGAGCAAAATGGAGCAGGCAGCAGATCCTGACTGGTTGTTCCTCACCTGACACCGAGGGGACTGCCGGGAAGCTCTGAGCAGCGGAAGGTCTGTAGGCAGCGGAGGGGGAGGACTGGAAAAAGGGGAAATTCATGTCACAGCAGAAGATAAGAAAATAAGAGACTTGAGGAGGAGTTTTGCTTTGCCCACCAGACAATTGAAAATAGATCAAAAGAAGAACCCAAAGGGTTTGTTTGAGATGACAGCTCCTAAGGAAGAAAGTGGGGCAAATTTCATACATTTCCAGATTTTAAAATAATTTTCTTTCTGCCCGGGAAGTAGATGGGAAGCAAACGAAAGGGAGTAGGCCAGATTCTGATATCACTGGGTGAGACAGATTTGAGTCCCCTGCAGTGAAATCAGAATCTGGCCCCTAAGTAGGCAGTTCTGCTCCCCGCAATGACAAACAGGTGAGTTCTGAGTTAGGGAATGAAAGACAGAGAAAGAAGGAAAGGACTTCTGTCAGTGAAATCCAAGATTCTTTTTTTTTTTTCGTAGTCCCAAGACCTGTACAGAAACATGGTTAGGAGTAAGGATGAATTCCTTTTAAAGACTAAGCTGGGCTGAATTTGCTTTGGCCTGACCACGACACACACGGGCAGCTCATCCTGCCCAGCTGCTTTATGGCACCAGGGTAGCCCACAGTTATGGGAACAAACTCCTAATCTTTTTAGGTCCTGAGCATTTTCTGAGAACAAGACACACCCTGGAAAAAGTATGACAATAACCCCAGGTATGAGCAGCTCTCTTCATCAAATTCATCTTCAGAATGAAACAAAAATACAAACTGTCATGGGGACAAATTTCCAGGACTGGCAGGACTCCGGGGGTGTCAGACAGAATCTGTCTCAGAAACAGCCTATGCTTTGAAGTTTCCAGCTCTTACAACAGCCAAACTTTTTTCAAAGGCAGACGCCCAATAAATGTGTATTTAACCTCCCGAGGCTTCTTCCTCTGCTGGCTCCCTCCTCCGCGGTGATGAAGGCGGCTCACAGCAGCATTGTGGTGTAGCAAATTCACATGAGGTGTGTTTTGCACATGACCTGCATCAATAGTTCATGATTTCTTTTATAATGACAGCATTATACTTCTCCAGGCAGAGGCTCATGAGATCTGTGCTCATTCGAGTAACTTAAGGACAGGCTTGTGAAACTCTCAGCAACCAGCAGGAGACAAATAATCAAACTTGGGACAGTTTAACATAGAAAGCTCCAAGCTGCAGGAAAATCTAATGCTGTTCCTTGTGGTCTGAGGGGAGAGCTCAGGACGAGAATAGGCCCTGTTTGACCACCAGCACCACAGAGCAGGTCTTGAAAGTAAAAGGAGATGCACCCTCGTTTCCTCTTCTCGAGGGTTATTTTACAAGAAGAAAGTGAACACAGCAGCTGTGTGTGCTGTGGTGTCAGTCCAGTGAGACAGGGGAGCTGTACTGGTGGAAAATCAAACAAATGAACACACTGCATAGATAGATATTTCTGTGGAGATGAACATTTTTTGGCATGTCTGATCTCCTTTGCTCACTATTGCTCAAATCACTCGGCAAAGGGCTTCAGAACCTGTCAGCAGAGAAATCCTCCTAAGGAGAAAAATACACAACTGTTTCTCTTCTCCCCTGGCAGAGTCCAGCACTGAGACACTCACTATAAATAGAGGTTCTGCACTGATGTCCAAGGGAAGCGTAAAGCCATGCCATTAAGGAAACCCAGTCCTGCCCGATGTGCTGGGGTGGACACTGTGTTCAGGCAACTTTGCTACAACAGCCCCGCTCTGCACGTCACGCTTTTCTCGTGGTCTGTGATGCTATCTGTCAGTCAGCCTTCTCTGCACTGATATATTCAGAAAACTTGTCATTTAAACATTCAGATATTCATGTGTTGCAGTAAATCAGGCTGACAGTCAGCTCTGGAACTGAGGCACAGTATTTAATCACAGAATAAATGCAACAAGCACAACCATCGGTCCAAATTTCCCATGGTACCTTACTAATTGCCTTATTTTTAATATACAGTCAGCTCCTTGCAACTTGTATTCCCTGTTTCCTCAAGCACTTGCTGTCAAATGATCCTGAAAATAATTTCATTCCATGTCTCCAAACCATCCCAGAAGTCCCACGTTTGCCAGAAAGAAATCGGCTGCTTGGTGGGATTTTGGGGTAGATGACTGTGGGTGTATTCACCAGCCTGCAGGTGACTGCTGGAGCCAGGTGACCACTTCTGCAGCTGACACTCACAGCCCTCCTTCCACCACAGCTCCTTCGGGAGAACCCCCTGCTTCACACTATTAATAGTGTCCGTGTGTGTGCTCCAAGTATCCACAGCTGCCCCAGAACTGCAGGCATGTGGTGTGTTGGCAGGGGAGGGCTTGATCCAAGGAGGTCGCAAGTGTCTGGTGACCCATGAGAAAACAAGAAAGGCTTCTCTACCAGGTCCCAAACCCGATGTTTTACTGCATAAAGAGGGCTGGCAGCTGAAACAGTTAATGGGGCAGTGTCTCTGCAGAAGATGATGGAGAAGGAGGGAGCAGCTCGGCCCCCCTCTCCTCGAGTGTCTCCCACTGCTATCGGATATCGCCTCCCGTAAGCGCCTGCTCAGCACCGAGAGACAAAAATTGCTATTGACAGAAGTCCCCTGCAGACAGGGCCCTCTGCTGCAGAGCTGCTCGGGTCTGGAGTGCTGGAAACCTATTTCAAATGACAACAGAGCAGTAAAGCTATGGGAAGATCTTGTTTGTGTAGAGTTTTCAGGATTGCGTCAGGGAGAAAACAAAAGTACGGCCTTGTGTTGACAAATATTGTCAGACATTTGAGGGCTCTGTTTTCCAGTGCTGATTTGTGCAAACACTTCCAGGGCATCAGGGAATGTTGTCATTGATAAACACTAATCACAGGAAATGGCCGTTCTCAAAGACATGGCTGATGCTATGGACAATAATGGGATCGTGTAATGCATGGCCACCAAATTAGTAAGCATTTGCATCCTAAGCATTAACCTTCACTCTCAGTCATCAAAAAATAAAAACCCAGTGAGCGATCTGCAGTGGTAGAGGCAGGATTATTAAAGGATTAACTGAGAAAGAGCAAGGAGAAGGCAGTATGTCATCCGAATTTGGGATCACTACTTTGATTTGCTGTTGAAACCTGCATGTATTTTAAGATCTCAAACCCCAAAACAAAGCTTAATCTTCACTTAGGCACTACAGTTCCCTCCCTTATCACGTTATCCGAGCACATCACACTCTAATTATAGTTGTCTGAACAACACTTAGTGAGATTGGGAAGTACTAACCTTGCCAAAGAAGCCCTTGAACACAGAGTAGAACCAAGTCAGGAATGCTTTTTAGTTCTTAAATGCCAGTTAAGTATGCTGCAACTAGTGGAAAAAAATTGTTCTTACACCATCAACAACACTTCAGAAAATTTACCTCTTAATTATCATTAACACAGATCCTGAAGTCCTGGCTCAAAATTCAGAACAAAGTCGTTGTTATGAGGGAAAAAAATGCATTCTAATATTTGTATTTCTAAAAGCATTACTAAAAACATATCAGTAATCATTCAAAGAAAGGAGTAATACTTACAGCATCTCAGTGGGATATTATATCTCACTCTCAAGAGGTATCCAGAAGTGCTTCTCAATATTTTAATATCTGTTAGGCAGTGATTGCAGTTTATTAATCTCTCTCTAGCGGGTACAGCAGTAGGAGTTAAATATTCCATTTTCCTCTCCCAAGGATATAAGGGACTGTATCCCCAAACTCAAGCAAGGAAGAAAATCTCTCTCCCTCATCACCTCCTGAGGTGGGAAATGGCTTCATGTGCCTTAGTTAGTGTGGACCTCATTTGCCTGCACATTTCTTGAAGGCGGCTGCTGAGAAGCCTTCAAGAAGAGCTTCAAGGAGCCCAGACCTTGTGCAGATGCTGCAGAATGGTTGTTACTGGGTTTAACTGAGGCATTTCCTTTTCTGCCATTCCAGGGCTTTAATTCTTTTTGCGTCTCTACGCAGTGCCAGGGCATGGAGATGGGTATTCCACCAAATCCCAGCTTTGCTTTGCTCTTATTTTTTATGTATAAATACAACTCAGACTCTGCTGTTGTGCTTTTAGAGCTGACCACTGCTTCAGTAGCTTCTCCAGCTAGTTTTAATTCTTGCCAAACCTGAGTTTCAAAGTCCGTCATTATGAAGAAAAGAGGTATTGTTACTTTTCCTAGCAAGCCTTTATTTCTGATACTTTGTGGATTGAAAGAGGCCTCAATACCCTGTAGATCACCAGAGTTCTTGATAGCAACTTCAAGCCTCACTGAGAGTTTAATAAGCTGCTGAATTACACTGCACTTGTTAAGTTTATAGAAAAAAGTTATCCAGTCTGCTGCTGTTACTAGCTATCAAACACCAGACATTAGAGAGGACCCAGAACCAGTATCTCTGGTCTGAACTACATCAGAAATACTGGATAGGATATTTGGGATTCCTCGGCTTTGATACAAGTCCAAATTTCACAGTCATTTGCTATTTCTGTAATAATTTAGCCAGATAAATAATGACCAATAAATAATGACCAATCCCAGTATTCCTAAAAACTGAAAATAAAACTGAACACTCAAATTCATCCAGATTTTTGGGGGTTTGGGTAGGGAAGGTGTTGTAGGTGTGGTTACCCTGTTTTTTACCTCTGCTAGGCTTGCTAATACTCTTTCATGTGAGAGCCCTAATTATAAGAGCCAGGAAATGAAGATCTCATCACTGCTGTCCTGCTGGTGCATTCCAGCCCTGCGGTGGAAGGAATGGCTTCATGGCCTCTGTGAAAGTTCTGCTGAGGGGCCCATTTCACTCAGCAGTTTAATTTTGTTGGGCCGTTTTACAGAGCCCAAACCCTTCCATCAGTCCATCAGTGCTGCAACACAAGAGGCTTGGGGAACGTTTCAGTCTTGCAGACTTCTTGTCTGTTAAGTGAGTTTCTGGAACTGAGATGTTTGTTTGGGCTGTTGCCATGTGCACACTCTGTGAATGTGCAAACGGAGCCTATGGTGGGTGCACAGAGCTCTGCCCTTCAGGCATCTCCCTGTCTGCACCGGGAGCTCAGTGACCTGGGATACTTCTGCTTTGATATCAGCTCCGGATAAAGTCAACCAATTACCTTATTTATTGGAGATTACCAATTACCTCCATTTATTGGAGGTTACCAATTACCTCCATTTATTGGAGAACCAGAGAATCATGGAAGGGTTTGGGTTGAAAGGGATCTTAAAGCCCATCTCATTGCACGCCCTGCCATGGGCAGGGACACCTTCCACTATTCCAGATTGCTCCAAGCCCCGTCCAACCTGGCCTTGGACACTGCCAGGGATCCAGGGGCAGCCACAGCTTCTCCAGGGAATCACCCTCACCGGGAGGAATTTCTTCCTAATATCCCATCTAACCCTGCCTTCTGTCAGTGTGAGAAGGCCACAGAATGCAACACCTACAGAGAAGTGTGTACAGACTGAGAGATGGCCCTACCCATACACACACAAGCAGTCATTGAAAAGCCTGTTTCCACAGGACATTAGAATGGGAAGATTATTTATTTTTTTTTCCTTAGTAAATAGAGAGGATAAAAATCACATTCTGAATGTATTTCCTGTAAATTGCACACCTCAATGGAGAGACTCAGTGAAATGACCATCCAGTCTCAGAGGCTCTGTAATGCTGGGAATCATTCAGTTTCATTGTGTGAGCTGCCATGAAAATAAGCACCGGGATCTTT
Source organism: Mystacornis crossleyi (assembly GCA_013400655.1). Taxonomy (NCBI): domain Eukaryota; kingdom Metazoa; phylum Chordata; class Aves; order Passeriformes; family Timaliidae; genus Mystacornis; species Mystacornis crossleyi. The sequence continues at coordinate 11,182 of VYZQ01008198.1, forward strand.
AAAACCCGAGTTTTGGACTGCCTTGCCCAAGAGCCATCAGGAGCAGCAGACCCTGTGATGGCCAGCACGGGGCTGCTCAGGCACACAGGCTCAGCAGGAGCAGTCCCAGCTGAAGTGCTCTCCCCACCTGGCAGCCAGGACAGGTGTGTCACTTCCAGATGTGACATGAGCCACTTACATCTTGTTCCCAGCCTTTGAAGTGCTGTGCAGAGAACGCCTGAGCCGCTGCTGCAATTAGAGCCAATACATCATTTACTGGAAGAATTAAACGCGCTGTGGTAGCAAACCTGCGGTTGACACTCACAGGGTGCAATTTAAATCCTCCGGATTAGTAATTCTTTTGAGATCTTTGTAATCATTGGTAATAGGTAGTGAAATAAATCCACATTTATATCCTACAGACTGCAGCTGTGCTTCTGTTAAAGTAGTATTAACTGATGGGTTTTAAATCCTTCTGCCAGCTCAAGCTGTAAGCACCGAGGCTCCTGTGCAGGGATAACTCAGCCTGGGTGATGTGTTCCCGAGCAGGAGAGCGCTGGTTAATGAATAATGAAAGCACCACGGCACAATCACAGCTCAGGGCTCACTCCTGCAGGAAGCTCTCTGGGGAGAGGTCCCCGTGTGGCTCCCTGTGCCACAGCGACCCAACTCCAGCTCAGGCTATAGATAACTGTGATAGGAAAAAACACAAAATAGTCATGGAAAGCTTTACCGACGTGGACAAAGTGCCGAGGTGCCCAGCTGAGTGAGGGGTTTGTCCAGCCAGCTCCAGCTTTGTCTCTCCAGGTATCAGGAGTGCACACTGTGCCCTGACTTACTGCACAGGCTCCCAGTTAACTAAACAAATATGCCATTAAAAGCTGAGCCAACCTCGAGTGGGACATACGGGCTTAAAGTGCAGCAGGAAGAGATTTATGGACTTGTTTTCACAACCTAGAGAGTAATTGAAGAGGCCTCAGACAATTCAGCGTTTACCGGCCCTGATAAGGGAAGGCTGCACTTCACTGGGATGAGATGGGAAGGGTGATGGGAGCAAGATTGGCACTTGGAGCCCCAGCCATGGAGCAGGGACCCAGCGTGACAGCCACCCTGGGAACAAAAAGAAGCTTTGCAAACTCAGTATGCCTGTAAGATAAGCACGGCACTGATAAAGTGAAGCACTTAGAGATTAAAAAACTCAAGAGAACGATATAAGTGGCTGAAGGAAAGAGCCCAGGAATCCTGGCTGTCCCTTCCTTCAGCCCAATCTGCCCAAAATTCATTACTTTAGAGATGGTTTCTTGACAGGTTAAAAACAGCACATTTACCTGGTTCTGTTCCTTACGGGTTCTGTTTGCTTCGTTTTCATTTAGGAATCTACAAAGGACACTGTTTCCGAATCAACCACTTCCCTGAAGACAATGACTACGACCACGACAGCTCCGAATACCTTCTCCGTAAGTGGCACTGACACCTAACGCACAGATGTGGCCAGAGAGGCTTCCCTGGGTGTCTCTTCTGCAGGGGGTAACCCCAGTTTTACTCACTGCCAGACTGGCCCAAACTGGGTTGCACAGCCCAGTGGTGGCACGTGTCCAGTTCATGCTGCAGCTGACACAACCGTCACCTTTGGGGACCCCAGTCTCATGGAGTCATTGAATCATGGA
>VYZQ01008225.1:0-11079 GCA_013400655.1 Mystacornis crossleyi
GGAAGGGAAGGGAAGGGAAGAACGCAAAAATATTTGAGACTAAGAAAAATCAGAAGCATACATGTGCCACTTGAAAAAACTGAAATTTATAAAAAGGGAATGCTTGGCATGGTTGCCTTTGTCTCTGGGCTAGTACATGACTCCTACTGTGTTAGACTCACACAGGAGTTCACTAGGGAAAGCCAGCAGAGATGTGCCACTCCTGTACATGACTCTAAACTCCTTAGGAAGGAGTGGGTGGGTGTCGGTGCTAAAAAACCTCATCATTAGAGCCATACTTAAAAAACACTCCATGGCCGTGGATGATGTTTCTACCTTCCGGTTTTGAATGAGTTCATTATGAAGTTTGTGATGAACCAGTTCTGGAACTCTTGAGATTCCTGAGCTCTGATTGCGACTACAAAACCTGCAGTGGTCATGGCTCCTGGTGAGGGAGGAGAACCAAGAGTCCTGGTTGGTCCTTAGCTCTGTCAGCCACATGGATACCTTCGGCCTATTTGACATTCCTCAGCTATTTTTAAAGAGGCCTGTGACACTCTCATTCTACTTTGCACCAGAAGTTCTATGGCCTTAATGAATATGTGCACCTGTAGCACCACCTGAAAGAAAAGCTCAGTTGTGAAGTCTTTGGCATGCGATACCTTTTTTTTAATATTTCCCTTTTTATAGTATTCAACATAATAATACAATTTATCACAACTTAGTAATGATTGGGGAAAGCAGACAAAAGGTGTTGTATAATTTGGTCTCTCCTTTAGAGTAAGTTGGCAGGCGTGGGGAAATTATTTGGTAAGAGATGAATAGACCTCGGGACGCCACACATACATACGTAGCATTATCCAGTGTTCACAACAACAGTACACACTCAAAAACTTGTGGGGATGGACAAAGAGTACAAGAAATCTGAGGCTACTGCTTCCCTGTCTCTGATTTACACCCTCCTTGCAGAACAAGGTGCTGTTCCCGGGCACTGGCTCTGCGAGGGAGAGAAGCTGTGTGGCTGCAGGAGCGCGGCGCCAACCTCGAGCTGATGCACTTGGACTCTGCCTCTCAGCTGGATCTTTGCACGGTGTCGCTGGCCCGGTGCCACCAGAGCCAGGAGAGCAGTGCCAGCATGTGGAGCGTGGGATTTGGCCTGGCATTTTTAATGCAGATAATTGGATTAGACTACGAGGTAGGAGCTGGTGAGTATATGAATTGAGAAGCTCAACATCCTAAAGGGTGCAGGGGTACAGGAAGTAAATCTCTACAATTTTTTTTTTAAACGAGAGGATTTCTTTTTTTTTTTAATCCTGTCTTGTCTTCCTTCTTTCACAATCTGTAAACTTCTTTACTATCTGTAAGATTCTTCCGCAGTCTGTAGACTTCTTTCCCTTTATCTAGCGAGTTTGAGCTTTATAGCCACTCTGATTTTTTTAATTTAAAACTCTGTGCTGGTTTTAAAATTACATGTATAGTTTTAAAATGTATATCTCCTTGCAAGGCATCATTTCACCTCAGAGTACACTGGCATTTCATGTTTTCTCCTGTAGTGGCTCACACTCTGTGTCGGGGCTATAAAAGCTGCTATTGTTTATTCACATTTGAGGAAGGAACAAAGGCAGCTTTCTGCAGTTGGTGCACCTGGAATGTGAAGTGAGAATGGTAACTTCTGCAGCCTGCTTCTGCCAGGTGGCAGCCCCTTGCTACGTCAGAAAACTGAGAAAAAAATTGGGAAAACATTAAAGGTTTGGTTACATTTTATCTCTAAGGCACTAATTTTGTTTTATGTTGACTGAAGGTTTAATTTTTAGATTTAAGAGCCCTTCTGTTTTGCATTGCTTAACCACCCATCACCACAAAGCAAGAGAATCATCAGCTCCTGAAGGGTTTTGCAGCAATTTTAAAGTACGCTAACTGTAAAGTTTCTGTAGAATTTGTGTTATCATGACATGAAATGCAGACTGCACTTCATGTAGGCAGAAAAGGAAAAGTTCTCTTAATGGCTTTAGATGAAAAAAAAAAGATATTAAAAATGCATTTGTGTTTCTGTCAAAACTAAATAAAACAGCTACTTGTTTCCTCTAAGAATACCTGATGTTCAACTTTTTTCAAGGACTTTATAGTAATATGTAGCTATCAGGCAGTACTCAGAGAAGATTAAGTAAAAGAAATAAGTAGAGGCTGGTTGTCCTTGCTTGCCCCCAAGAAGTGGTGCAATGGCAAAATCCAAGGCTGCAATATTTTCAAATGTGCTTTAAATTTATTCAAGTTTTATCTTCTCTTACAGACAACTTGCTCTTACTTGAGCTGGTGGTTTTGCACTACAACATTGGAAATGGTGTCTAGCTCACGTTTTTGTGGAACTGGTACTGAAAAGAGCTTGCATGCCAAAAAAAGGCCAGAAAAACTTGCTATGTGGTTTTAGAAAGTGCAGTTCAGATCTGACAGATGCAAAGATCTAAGAACAGTCCTGGAAGCTCTAGCAAAAGACTTTTACTTCAGTTCCGAGGAGACTGATAATGACAGAAAAATTAGAAAATAAAGTATTTGGATAAATACAATTTCAGAATCGGTTCTCCAACAGCTTTTTGAAACCCAAGTCAGAGAAACGTCTCCTGTACTCCCAGGATTAGCATTTCATAATATGTTTGAAAAGTTGTACTTCTGACTTTTATGTCTTCATGATCTAACTGTTGGTTTTTAATATTCTAAATCCCCTTTCAGGCAATAAAACCTTCCCAGTAATTCAAGTGGAAGTAAAATTTGCCTAAATCTACAAGTATCTCATCAGTACCTTAAACTTAATTTCCTCCAAATTATCAGATAAATATCATCTTTCTCTGTTTACTTTCTGCACATGAATATCTGGAGTTGCTTAGATCTTTTACGAAGGCTTGATCCTGATGGCCTTTGAAAGACAGATTAAGGCTTTCCTCATTGTCTTCTACTTGACAGAAACACAGACGTGTTATTTTAACAGCTTTTTTTGCCCTTCTACACACATAAAGCCCACCTGCTCTTCTGGGACTCTACTGTTTTTTGGAAGGTCTAATTTGCACCTGGGCTGAAATCATCCATGGGGAAAAATCAGGTGGCTGGGAGTGGATCGAGTACCATGTGCTTTGGCTGTACCTATTAATGAGCATCTTTGTGTGCAACAGGCTAGTGAATATGGGATAACTAGTTTTGGGCAAATGCAGTGGCCTCATTAGGATGGGAAATCTTTTGTTAGGGAGATCTGTCTGCCTTCTTATCCTTTTATTTAGCAGGGATGATATAAAGAGTGTGAAATTCCATATGCATCTGGCTAATATATTTTAAAACAGTCTGAGCAACACAGAGCTTGTACCACGGAGATTCACAGAATTCCCTTTACAAGGCAAATTCATTTCTTCCTCCCCCTTTCCATCTACTTATGTGTGTTTGAAAGTGTTAGCCTTTACATTTAGCAGCTAAGTTTTTGTCTTCAGTACGGTTTGGTCAAATCTGATCAGTTGTGATGTGATGTTCAGATTATTTCCGGATTTATGTATTTTTAATTCTCCAATTTTCTTTGCCCCACTGCATGCATTACAGTGTATATAAAAACCTGACCAGTGAATTTATTACTTTTTTCTTAAACCTTCTCCCCTATACTTCCATTCAGACCACACACTGCCTATTTCACCAGTTAAAATTATTTCCCACTTATCTCCTAATTTTAGCTACTTTTGTTCAGTTCTCTGTGACATACCTTGTACTCCACAGTCACTATGTTCTCCTTTGCCTTAAAAATAAATGAAGGTTTGTGAACTGGCTTAGTCAACCTGCCTAGATGAAGCCAGGGAGTTCTTTAATTCAGTGTAGCAACTCGTGGGAAACAACAGAGCCCCACTGCAAAAAATGTCCTCTGCCCCATGGTCCATTCCAGCATGATTATATCTTTGCCACTAGGTTGGTTACAGATCTTTCTCTTAGTCAGTTTGGATTTCACCACAACGTGTTGAATGTGTTTTCATGTAATTCCAGTTGTCTGTGTACTCATTATCTCCGTTTCTATGCTGTGGACACTTGTGTTCATCCCTTACTCCTACTCCGCTTCCTCTTTTACACGTGTTTCTCTCTTCAATGTCTTATTTCATGCATTATCCTGAGAGATTTTGCTTCAAGCAAAAATCTTGAGCCATGCTTGAGTCTTGCTGCTATTATTTCTACTTCACCATTCCTTCAGTGCAAATCCTATTGGTTGTGCAATGCCTTTATGTCTTGTATACTCTTTGCAGAAAGTGTTTACAGAGTCCTGGCATAGCTTCAGGCACTGTGTAATTTACAGATCAGTATAAATGAGAGCAAGCTTAAAAGTAATGCCATGTTGCCTTCTATTCCCACCTAGTGATTATATTATCTTCTTTTTTTTTTTTATCACCAGTAGCCCATTAATTTTTGCTAATCTTTCCTCTCTACTTTTCATAGCAGAGGCTCTCATGCTGTGAGGCTACTTCTCTAAGTAATACTGGTCACAGAACCTCTCTGTGTTCTGTTCTGGCAGTTTGAAATGCTGCTTGCAGAGCCCTACACACATTCAGAGTACATAAGCATGTTTTATATACATATATGTATAGGCGGGTGAGGATGGATGTGTGTGCCTACACACACACACACACACACATCCAGAAAAAGGCTGGAAGGTGCAAACCAGAAAGGTGGGTGCCTGTCAGGCACTTGACACAGAGACACAGCCACCTACTCTCTTTCAGTCCACAGCATCTACTCAGCACAACAAGGCACCTGCTGGGTAAAAGGTGGGAGCCATAACACAAAAAGAGTGGGTGAGACACCTTCACCAGTTACTTCTCACCACTTTCTTACCCAGATGTTGTCCAAAAAATCAGGCAACAAAAGCAGATCACAAAACAATAAAAATAATTTACCCCTGTTCATCCAGCCTTTCCCCTACTAAAAGTCCATGCAGCTTCAGCACGGAAACCTATTTCTTCGACTGCCAGACGTGTTAAATCACCCATCTTCATGCAAGTGACCACATTTATAGCCATCATATAATTTAATCATGAAAAGATAATTATTTATTCTGGCCTCAAAAAAATATTTAGGAACCTGTTTACAGACAAAACGAATTTCTGGATCTTTGATTTAAAGCCAACAGAAAATTGTCTTTAATTTTAGGTCTAGCTGGACTGGTACAAACCAGGATCAGACAGGACTACAGCTTTATTAAATTTAGTTGGAAAATACTGGTATTTCTGTTAACCGTTTTCTTAGAAAATCATGCATTTTAATTTAAAAATGCTTTACTCTTTGAGCTAGAAATGCATTATGTAGAACTATAGAAAAGCTCAATCCACCAACATGACAGTTGGCAAGCTAAATAGACTGGCACAAAATTAGAGTAAGAGACAGAAAGTAATAATTGCTTGACCTGCAGGTTGAAGTAAAGAAGAAGGGATCAGCTCCAGTTATATGCTGCAAAGCTTCAAAAGCTTCCTATTGAATCTTAAGATTCATAGGTTATTTTAAAAAATCAAATTTAGTTTATAAGACTTATTAGCTTAGAAACAGCACAGTAATAAATAAAGACATGCAGCAGACCAGAGGTGAATCAGGACTGAATTTATTCTCCTTAATATATAGCAGTCAAAGGTGGTATTAAGAAGAGCTTTGTCACCTATGTGATTAAGATATAGGGAAAATTTGCAAGGAAAGCTTCAAGAGTATAAAGCACAAATACATGTCCATCTGGCTGTACATTGGCTTTCCTCAGCTCATCTGCTGAAAGGTCTCCTCTAAGTCCTGCTGATGGACAGAGGCTTCCTACATCCACCTCCTCAGCCCCTTTAAACTAAGTTTAAAACTCAGTTGGTTTGTGTAATACTCCTTTACCTGACAAATCTTTTACACCTGAAGGTAGACTCAGACCAAAGTGGGCATGCTTTCATTTTTTCTACTGAACATGCATTGATCTCATTCACAAATACTCGTGGTAGATGTGAAATTTCAGTTAAGAGTTATTCCATGAATAACATGGACGACTTGTGATATTTACCTCCTCCACCTTGGCAACCTGAGAAAGATCATGACTGAAATACAAGTTCGTGTAATAAATTCCTCTTAAAATGTAGAGTTCAAACATTTGAGGAGAAACAGTGAACAAAGGAAAACCAATACTAAACTTTTTTGAAATAAAGATATTTTCCTCTCTCTGCAACCCTCCTTCCCAACCCCCTCTTAATGGATGTTTCCCTTGCATATGCCAAGGTATAGAGCTCTTCCTATGTTCAACTTCCTGGGCATTTTCCATGGGCCGACACTGCAGGCTCTGGGACTTCCAGGAGGCCTGGACACCCCACTGCCATCACGGAAGTGTCAGCTGGTGGCCCTGGCAGGGAGGAGGCTGAATGGTCAAGAGGTGACAGGCCCCAGCCTCAGCTCCACTTAAAGAAGCCGTGTTTCAGCTTCACTTGTGAGCATCCCGAGGCGTCCTGCCTCTCCAGGGGGCACCATGAGGACGTGCACCAAAGGCCATGTCCCACCCCAGCCTGATCTATAGTTCTGCCGTGAGCTTGTGTGCTGCTGGGGTCATTTCCACACTGGCTTCTTTCAAGAGGAAAGGCACTAATTTTAAGGCCTGATATCCTTAAGTCCGAAATCTGGACACACTTAACAGTCCCTGCATGTCAACCCACACAAGAACTGAAGATGGATAGTAGCTTAAGTGGAAAAATGGCCTACTAAATTATACTCCTGGCATCTCTCTAGCAACACATTTCAAAACACTATTGAGATACTACAGCGGACTGCTCAGCATCAACCCTACTAACTAGGGCATGCAATCATGTGACTACTCTTAAATTAGGAAAGACCAATCTGTATCCAGACTCTAAACAGTTTCTTTAGGCCTTGCCAAGATTCCAGATATGTCATGGATTCTGCCCTTCTGCAAAATATGCCCTGCACAGTTCAAGGCCCTTAGGAGAGTCTGCAGGCTGCACTCGTGAGCATGGTGTGCAAGCCATGGATACGCTGTTTTCCTATAAGCAGATTTCAGTGAAATCAGAGCAGTTCTGTAGCAGTTGCTCTAGTGGTAGGGAACTCTCTGGACAATATTACTGTGATGCTCAATTAGGAAACGTAATCCATGTGTCCTAGCAAGCCTTTAGGCTAGGAGAAACCAGTTACTGAACTCATGCAACTGGAGCTCATTTAGAGCTCAGCCGCAAGGTGTGTAAAGGAAGAAGGCAAGAGGGGTGTCTTTTATGGCAGGAGAAGGAAATGCAAATATAGGTGCTAAAGTAGGTGGCCATCATCTGGGTGAGAGGAGAGCTTTGTAGTGTTTTTTTGGTTTTTTTTTTTTGAATGGTGGAGAAAGGTAAAAGGGCAGGTTGCTATTTTTTTTCAGAATTTATTCCAGTAAACAGAAGAAAGAAGCTGTATTGGAACAAGAAAACATTCGGGATCACATGAAACTGCACAAGAAGAAAGAAAATGCTATTTTCTGTTTCTGAGTAGAGCTCAGCTAGTGAGTGCCATTATAGATTTTTTTTTTTTGAATCAAAGAAAGATGCTTTGTCCGGAGTCACGCAATATATTGTTAAGAGTTTGGCTCTGTTGGTGATGTACTCCTCGTATGGAAAGACTGAGACAGTTTTCAAACACATCATATTCAGGTGAAGTAGAGCTGAATTTACTTTCACTTGAATGAAATATTCAAGTGAGACTTGTGAAGGGCAGCACTGTAACTTTACAAAGAGAATGAAAGATAAAACTTTTGTTGCTCCTCTATTTCTTCTTAATATATAAAATAATCTATAGTTTCACACTTTCAGTGTAATCTCAGTTTCCATTCACAGGTCTCTATACTGCTTTTCCATCTCATATGTGTGAATTTGTCTCACTTCTATGCTTTTACATGCACACAAAACCTGTTTGCTTTTGTTCTGTGTGCTGATGAGGGTTTTGGTAGCTGTATTCTCCTGTATCAAATAACACTCCAGGAAAATTAANNAATTAAATCTGTGTGATTTATATATGAACTACTTAGTCACAAATAACTTGAGATTGCAATGTTAGCCTAAGATAACCAAGTTTAAGTGAATGGTATTAATTGATGAGATCTTATTAAGAAGCTGAATCATCCCTTATAAAAATGTCAGGGTTGAGCCTAAATGCTTGGTGGCCAGCACATGCCAAGGTTCTGTGGCTCTAGAAACCTGAAATGCTTCCCTCTCTCTTCTTCTTAGGATTGGCCACTCCTGCTTTCTTTTCTGCTTCCTGCCTCAGCCTACTACATAGACCTGCAGTTCATTTTTCACATTTTTTCCCAATTTTGATATGGTTTGTGCATCCAAGAGCCTACTCTTCTATTAACTCTCCACTAGTTATCTGCCTATTTCTGTTCCTGATGCCACTTCAGGGATTTTTTTCTTATTGCCCCACATTATTTTTTTTCTTTGTTCTTAACTCTCTGTGTTTCTCACCCTCTGCATTTAATCGAGTCAGCACCTCCCTCCACTGAGTCACTTGCCGGAAGCAGAGAGGTCTGATAAGCATGACAGACAACTCTTACTCTTAGTTTCAACTTTGAGCATCACAGTGGTGGTAGTAGCTGTTGACAGCTAAAAAAAAAATAGTTTCTGGGAAGGTACTTGTACTGCACTCCTCTGTAACACACATATTCAACGGTGAAGGTTCGGGAATTTTCATGGAGCCACCTAGATCAGCGTTTTTACTGGAACGATCAGAGATGTCACAGCACTATGTCCATGAAACATTTTTATGTCACTTCACAGCATAGAAGTGCAACAGTTTTCAATGACACAGAGGTCAAAATGTATTTATTATAAAAAAAAAAAAAAAAATTGCTTCATATTTCATGCTTGAGAAAGGAGAAGTTGTGCTAGGTAAAACTTTCAAGAAAATTTAACTGAAAAAAAGCTCAACTAGTGTTTTTGCAAAAAATGGTAACAAACGAAAATAAAATCTTAACACTTGAAATGGTGCATTACTTCTGTGCATGTCCTGCAATGAAAGGGACGCCAGTGCTGCCCAGTGCAGTGCCATGGAGCTAAGTTAAGACAACTCAGACTAGGTTTTGGTGGCAGAACCAGAACTGCCTGGACTTACGCTCCTTGCTTCCTGATGTCATAAGTCCTCAAAACCAAAAATCTTTTGCTCAGCTATAAATTGTTTCTGTGTGAACATTATGCAGTATAGAAGCAGGACACTGCAGGTGAGGTTTATGTGACCAAGTGCATGTATTTATGACTAAGCTTCTGTACGGATTTCCTTTATGGTTAGTGAGAAATATTATCATTTCTACAGTGTGACTCATCTCATCCTACTGTAGTTATCAACATCAGTCTAGATGTACCTATATTTTTTAGTTGATTTTAAAGGAAGGTCATGGTGACTAGTTCAGGTGTAGATACCTAAAGTGAAAAGAGGTAGACCTACACCTTCCGTCCACAATGTAGTGGTTCAAACTAGAAGATGACTTATACTCTCTTCAAACACATAGGAATCATGAAACCGTGCTGAGGGAAGACCATGCAAGACATCAGCTGCAATGTTTGAGTGTTCAGATATCAGGGACACACTTCGTAGGAACCGCAAAATGCTGAAAAATGAAGACTTACATCCTGAAATCAACACATCTGCAATGCCAGTGTTTTTTTGCAGGAAAATCAACTACAGTTCTTAACAGAGAAAACACAATCTATCATTTACATCACCATCACAGATGGACCAACTTCAGAGGGATCAGCTTGCAAGACCAGCTCACACAGGGCAGCAGCAGAATTTTAGCATTTGGTTCTGCATAGCTCTCAACTCTGAGCTGTGACCTCTGGGGAAACACAGTGAGAGGAATTTGCTGTGACACCTTTTGGTATGTGTATGGCTTTGGCTTGCTGCATTTTATATATGAAAAGGCTGAGTAGAAACAAATCGCATTCTTACTCTGGCTTTTCTTTTTCCTCCTTAGTGCAAGAACATTCTTACTGGCCCCTATGAAAAAGTTCTCAAGTGCATTGTAGGCAGAAGCAGAAAATTTGCTCTCCTTATGGATCAAACAGAGCTGGCACTAATGACACAGCACAGCAAAAGGAAAAAAAATAAAAGAGAAAAAAGAAATGTTTAACAGTCAGCACTAGAGGAGAGTGAAAACAGAACACACTTTGAAGAATTTCCTTGCTGCAGTATAGACCTGCATAGGAGATTTTCCACAGTCAGACTCAACATGTTTTGAAGTTTCTCTGTTTAATCTTCAGGTCAGGTTTTGGCTCTCTGCTTTCACTAACACAATGTAAAAGAAAAAAGGCTCAAAGAAGGCAAGAGGAAAAAAATCATAAAGAGACTTAGTAAATCAAACTGTCTAAGAAGTAGAACCACCAAGGTTCTTTAAGGACTGGGGCAAAATTTTGTCTTAAACAAGAAAAGCACTATTTGGAGAAAGTTAGAATAACCAAATGTCCTGGGTCAGCTGGGAGCTAACAAATGATCTCATTAATGATCTGAAGGCCAGGTTGGATGGGGCTTTGAGCAACCTGGCCTGGTGGAAGGTGTTCGTGCCCATGGCAGGGGTACTGGAACTAGAGGATCTTTAAGTCTGTTCCAACCTGATCCATTCTATGATTCTATGACTAAAATCAATCGTAGTTGCAGGGTCTGTGCAATGTGAGAAAACATTACTTTCCATAAAAGATGACGCATAGATCTAGAAGAAAAAATTGTGCGCTCAGTGTGAAATATTGTTCTGAAAGTTTAATTAATGTAGATATATCACTGCAAATGCCTCTCTCTCTGTTGTGATTCTCTGAGGAGACTGTGAAATACTGCAAAAATTCAAAATCTTCTTCATTTTTTGGCAAGAGACTCCTTTTATTGGTGTTTTGAGCTGCATGTAGTTCTGACAACTTGTGAACAAATTCTAAGGCAAACCTGGACTAACTAAAGAGTGCTTCCCTACAAGAGCAATCTACCCCTTGTGTGCAAATGCATGTACTGATCGCTAGTTTTTTGGTCATGCTACCCACATGTTTTCTCATTCTAACCAATGTGTTATAGCTTAAAAAAAAAACTTAAAGAATATAAATAAAACTACAA
>VYZQ01008225.1:31463-41889 GCA_013400655.1 Mystacornis crossleyi
GAAGGTCTTAACCCACAAATGCTGCTCTAGCCTGGATGGCAACAGTGTGGAGGGACTGCAGTTTTGCACTGATACTGGGGAAGATCCATCACAGGACAGCTTTGTCTGGATCATTTTGGGGATTTTAGGGAGTGTAGAAGCATTTGGACAAGTTGAGTTTCCATCCTTCCCTCGCCAGGTCATGGCAAGGACTGTAGCTCGTTGCCCTCCGAGGTGACTCCTGACACAGAGCTGTGGAACAGCAAACCAACACCTGCCCTCCCTGTGCCGGTTGCCCTCTGCGGTACCAACATCTGTGAACTGCTGTCCAGCTTTTCTGTGCCATGATCATCCGTGTCAGCCCAGAAGGAACTGGCAGAAGGAGCAGTGTACTGAGCTGCCCAGCATCACAGAACTTCCTGGGAGTGATGCGGCTGCAGCCTCCTCTGCAACCTTGGTCAAAACAACAAATATAGGGATTTCATTTCTTTGTGATACCGATGCATCACGTCTTGTCTTTCCTGAAGTTGTTTCTGAATGTTCACTAAACTGTTAAAAAAAGAAAAATAAGAAGAAAAAGCCCCAGTCTGTCAAATGCTGCCTAGAGTGAACAGGCTCCAGGAGGTCTCTCTGGGGATCCTGGGACAGATTCAACAGCCAAGTCAGTGATGGCATGAGGCTGTGCTGCGAGAGTGCTGTGAAACTCATTCCAAGTGTGAAAGGCAGACTGATGTGAGTGATGTGGTATTTCATGGGGATGTAAAATTAGGATACACACAGAGAGCCAGTTTCTCTGCTGATTTAATCTAGTGCCATTCCAGTAATCTCAGAAAATTGCACTGATTAATACAAGAAGTGACTTGGATCCTGGAACGATAAGAACAGGATTTCAGCAGAAGCGAGTAAAGGGGACAGTAGAGTTCAGGCTTGGCGAAAACTGATGTTTACTTAAATCTACAATAGTGTCCATAATAAACACAGGATCAGTTCTGCCTATGAGAAGTTTATAGTGTGATTTAAAAGCTTTTGGAATCAGCTTTGAGTGTTAGAACAGCACCAGTGGAAAAATGTTAACATCTACTCCTTCTCTCACTAATTTAAACTTGCTAGGCAGCTTAAACCCCAACTCTCATCCCAGCTGAATTTGACCACTTAGCATTTTTTGCGCTGTTTTAACACATTTCAAGAGTCCTAAATAGAATCCAAGTGTATCCACTATGTTTTAGAAGAAAATAAGGAAAAGCAAAGCTTTTTTGTATGCTTGAGGGAACTGAAATGACTACTATGAATCTAGCATTCCTATTATACATTCTGATAAACCATCTTTTTGGAAATAATTATTAAAACATATTTTTATTTTTATAGATTGTTTGATTTCTTCTGCTGCTGAAGGTATGTTACCCAGTCTGTTGTCTGAAAGAAACTCATGACAAAATGGGCAAACTGACAGGAAAATAAGACCTAATGATGGAGACAATCCAAATGGAAAGCCTGCTGCAATTTGACAAGGATCCATCAGAATTACTGGACACATTACAAACACCACCAATGCTTGCAATTTCAACCAAAGTCATAGCATACTTTTTTTTAAAGGGCTATTGAAAATTCACTATATAGCTAAACAAAATGCAATTATTCCATCCTGCATTGTTTGGGATTTTATTATTCAGTTTGCCTCACTAATGCATGTGCAGTCATGTTTATCTAAGATAGAATATCAATAAACTTCAGATTTTGCCCAGGATTTATTTCTGAGCAGTTACTGTGTAATGGAATTAAGTGGGGCAGCCAGAACCACATGGTTCCAGGCGTTCTCTTCTCTTCTGTTTAAGTAAAATAAAGTGCTCTCAGTAAGCTGTCAGGAAAACTAGAAAGAAAAAATACGCAACTGCAGCAGTCATGGTTACAGATGAAACTGTGTTTGTATGTGTATGTATGTGACCATGTACTGGCAAAAGTGCAGCATGTTTGGTTCTGTAGAGAGCTTTCCTGCTATACCGTAATAGGCAAGTGCTTCACATTGGGTGCAGAAAACAGAAGCCTTCCCAGTCACTTTTAAAAATATGTCAATTCCTAATCCTTTTAAATGAGAAATGTTTTTGTCACAGGGGAAAAACAAGTTCTCTTGTATTTGCTGGGTTTGGGACCATAAAATCCACAGTGCCCTTGGTGGATGTTTATTCCAAGAGAAGGCAAGAAATGTAATTACTGTTTTTCCTTTGGGTTTTGTTGTGATGATGTGAGCATCCATAAATAGTTTAACATCCCATTTATTCTGTAATGTTCTTGGTAGTTATGTTGGGATATGCTGAATCATCTGATCCTTTGGCCACCTTGCCACTCTCCTTTACCTAAGTAGCTCCATGTTTTTAAAGCTGTCCCAGCCCATCTCTTCCTTTTTGCCCTTGTTCCTCATGAGAGAGGTGCTGATTTTATGTTGCTGCAGGCAGTATATTGTAACTCATCCACTTGTGTGGATAATAAGCAGAGTATGGAAAAGTTGGGGAGCAGTGGGCTCTTAGTCTGTAAGCCAGATAACAGGCAGTGGTGCCTGACTTCTGACTGTATCCTGAAGTCTTCCCATACAAAAGGTAAAACTAGTATTTCTTTCTGTTTATGACTCAAACCCTGCTTGTTTTCAACAAGCATTCCCAATTTCAGCTTTTCAAAGCCATGAGGACTGTTGACCTACTTTTCAGGTGGGAAAAAGAGACACGGAGGCAGCAGGCTGGTTTGCAATATACTGTAAAACTATTTTACTCCACAAGTACATAAACACTTATCTACATTCAAATGTGACTGACCTTCCAAATCTGAGAATCTCCTTTGATTCCTCAGATGTTGATTTTTAGAATGAGTGGTCACAGATTTAGGGGAATGCAGCATTTGGCTCTTTAAAACAGCCCTTCAGCATGTCTGTTTTTTCCTGCTTGTCTGAAAGCGGATTTTTTGTTGTTTCTCTGGACTTATATTTTGGGGGGTTCAGACAAGGGCTTGGATATATATGTGATCCTTCAGCCTTCAGGCCAAGACGATTTTAACCGTAGCACATTTATGAGACCTGTGGGTGTGATCGAGGAGCAGGTTTTCAGAATCAATTAACCGATGCCGTGGTGTGCTGGAAAGGGAGGCAGAGATCTGAGCGGAGTCTGCATGGCTGATACCGTTTGGAAAGAGCCTCTGCTGCAGAGGATCAGCAGCCTGTCTGTGTTCGCTGCCTCCCACTTCAGTGTCACCCCATCCGTAGAGAAGTCAGAGTCTGGAACGAAGAAGCCTCTTTCTCAGATTTCCCTCTGACATCCAGTACTGAATGTACCTTCTGTGTCTGAACTGAAAATTTCATCACCTTTTTCATTCTTCTGATTTCACTCTTCCTCTTTCATTCCTTATATAAAGCAGAAAACACAGGCAAGGAAAAGCAGCCAGAAGGTCCCTCAGTGTAGAAGGGGGGCTGGGATGTTGTTCAAGACAATTACTCTCAGAGACTGTGTAGCTATGCAGTTACAAAGCCAAAGAAGGAGCCCTGGGGAATTACATCAGCTTTTTTTTTTTTTTTTTTTTTTTTTTTTTTTTTTTTCCTAAGGGGAAAAATCTTGAACAGGGTTATGAGCTGTCTATCTAATCAGCACTGCCCTAGTTCACAGCAAAGCATGCAGAATGAACCAAGAGCAGAGCACACACAGCTTCTGCAACAAGCTATTTTCTAAAACCAAGGCACGTAATTTCCTGTGAAGCCCTGAAGAATGGAAAGGATAATATGAAACGCAGGCTTTTTCCTGGTAATCTTCTCTGTGTATACTCTGTTTCACCTTCATCTCCCTTTGTCTCCTCGCTGTCATTCATGACTCAGCACCGCCTTTCATAAAAGCGCCGTGCCTCTCTCGAGCACGCTGACAGCCTCACACTCCCCTTGCAGGGCTGCAGATCTGATACCTTTCTCTGTCCACATAATCTGACTCATCTCTTCTTGGACACTGGCCTTTGCCCCTCACTTCCTGACAGAACAAAGTATTACTCTGGGTTTAGGAAAAAAAAAAAAATCCACTCTAGGCCATGAATGGTGTAGGATTACTCAGCTAATTGCAACGCCGGCTCAGCGGCAGGTTTCAGCCACACCAGGAGCTGGTACCTCCCGGCCGTGTCTCCCCGGGCTCTCCATGAGGGCTGCCTGCTGGAAGGCGCTCCAGCCCCTGCTGAAAGCTCCTTCCCGCTCCCCTCGGCATTGTGCCACCTGCACAGCTGCACAGAAATGCCCCAAACCCCTTCACCACTCCTGCTGGGTGGTGGCAGCACTCACTGCTAGTACTTTTCTATGCTGCCACATCACTTGGAGCGCTGTCTCCGCAGGACAGGCATTTTGCTTCATTTTATGAGTATCCAGCACCTCCCCCCACCCTGTGACAATAAGGAAGGATTTAAGCAGTCGCCAGACTAATGGTTCTGACATGCAGACAAAATGAAATAGCTCAGAGTGGAGCTGGCAACCAGGAAACTTCAGAAACAAATTGATCTGGCAAGGAGTTTTCATTATGCTTCAGGGAACAGGTTGGTCTGACAAAAATAGAAGTTGGCAAATAGATTACCTCTTGGAAAACGGCATGCCGAGGTGGTGCAGTGAGATGTGGCATGGTGTCTGATCTGGCTTCAGGAGCTGGGGTTGGCTGGTTTGGAAGGAATGAGGAGATCGAGCACTTTTTGGAGCAGAGCTTTTGTCATTTACGTGTTTCATAAAGCACCGTGCCCGCTTGCGGCTTTCTCCCGCGGGTCCTGTGGCAGTCAGGAGGCTCTGCCAGTGCACATCATCCTTGACTTTCTGCAACTTGTCCTGCTCCCGCTCGACACAGTCATATGTGCCTCTGACCTTTCCTCCCTTCATCTCCTGGGCTTCTGCTCTTCCTCAGCCTCCTTCCTGAGTGTGGTCAGGGAGGTTGAGTAACCCTGGAAGAGATTTTGCCCTAACTGCCCAATTGTGGTAGCTGCTGTCACAGATGCCATATGTTTTTATACCTACAAAACATCCAAATGCTTAATGCTGGGAGAGAACAAGCTGTTTATAACCTGATGTAAAAGCCTCTAGTATTGCTGATGGGAACACCAGGCCTCCAGAATGACTGGAAGATTTTTACTATGCACTAAAATACTCTGCTATCAGTGTAAAACATGCAAACCATTCATTCTCTTAAAAAAAACCCTTACATGTCTTGCATTACAAATAATTTCTCTGTCTCCACCTTTGAATATGTCTCTAAAAAGTAGCATGTTCTTTCTGTAAATTGTTCTTGTCAGCTGTGTCATTTTTCTTTTTTTTTTTTTAACAATTCATCTTTCACTTACTCATTGTTCCCTTATATGGCCTCCCTATATGTCTAGATTTTTTTTTCTTAATGAATGGTATTCTCCATACCCTGTGTTGATGCTTGGTAAGAGTAATAACTTGTTACTATTTTGTAGCAGTATAGGTAGGAAGGGTTTTAAAAAAAATTTAGCCAGTGTGTTTATTTTTCCCCACAGGATAAGTACCATCAATGGAATGATTTAGCTAAATCGTATAAAAAGAGTAAGTCTGGGTCTTGAAAGTTGGTCAGAAATCCTTGGGAAATGGATCCTTGGGAATCCATGGGAAATGTGCTAAATACTTAGGATCATGGCACAATGCAGACATTTTCCTGCATATCTAAAGATGGAAATATAGGAAATTAAAAATTTATTTCAGAAATATTACCTTGCTTGTCTTTTACTCTTGTCATAATGATGTAACTCAGTTAATGTTAATGCACTATAATAAAAATTAGGGCACATCACAGTCAATGCATTGCAGCCTGTCCATTATTCATAGTTTGGGAAAGAAGCCCTGTGGGCCCTCATACTTTCCTGCTAGGATAAGAATATACTTTTCCAGGAGAATAGGCATTCACAAGGATGACAGATGAGTAGTATGGTAGTTCAAAGGCTGTATATAGGGCTCTTGAAATTTTTTTCTTTTTTTTCCTTTTCTTACTGTCTTCCTCACAATTTTGCGGTTTCCTGCTAGCAATCCATCTGTTGCGCTTTAAGGTAATGTGTAAATCTTGCAGTAGTTATGAAACCAGTACAAGGGAAGGGTTTAGTTTTGATATTTTACGCTATAAAACTGTTTGGAAAGTCATGGCTGAAAATGCGTAACGGATAATGACAAGCTGTTTTAGCAATAAACACAAGCACGCTGTTCTACCAGGAAGGCTTCACAAATGTACTTCAGTTGTGTGCAGTGTTAGCAGTGAGTTGTCCAGCTCAATGACATCTGGAGCCTTTTGTTTTATAAATGATATGTAATCCAGTCATACCAGAAAAGTGAATTTTCAGAAAACTTCACACTGTTTTTCCCCAAACCACAGTTTCTGGAATTCCTCATGAATTTGGGATTGATGAATCTAAATAGCTTTGCGTGATTGGGGAGAAAATATGCCGCTTTTTTCTTCTGCCTAAAAATGCTATCTTATTCATGGTTTTAGTCTTTAGTGAAAATCAAGCTGAATTACTTCTAACCAGTGCACTGATTATATTTAAAAGGTTCATTGTAGAGAATTTTCCAGGTCTAGAGATGCTTAATGTATTGCATGCCACAGTTTAATTCAAAATTTTAGTCAGCCTGTGAAAACAGATTGAATTAGCATATAAAAAAATCATAGATTTGACATCAGCTTTGATGAGTAACTAAAGAACAGTTATGCACTTGCAGTCTGTCAGTCTCAAGCCAGGTTAAAGTTAAGTATCCTGAAAAATGCCTTATGACCTTACGAGCATAAATTACTATGAGTTATAAGGGCTGCAGTGTGATTTAGAGTTTGAAAGACGTTGATAAAGCTTGATGGAAAGACATATTTTATAAGATAGCTCTGCCTTCTCTCAGTCTTAAAGCCAATCTGAAATATCACTGAACAAAAAAAAAAAAAAGGGACTCTTCATTTTCTGTCTCCTCCTTCCATTTTTTTTCTTCCTTTTTCCCTTCCACTTCCCATTTTCCTTTCATTTTTCATGTTTCTGTTTTTCTTCACCAAAAGTGAAAAAGCTGCTCTTTATGTAAAAAGGGGTATATCCTTCTTACTCCCTGACCTAAATCAGGACAAGAAAAAGATTGTCTGAGTTAGTTTCTGTAATATTAGTGGACACAATAGAGATGGGGGGTGAACAGATGAGAGGGGAAGGAGCAGAGTCAAGCCATTCCTGCGGTGAACTCCACCAGCTGAGAAGTGAGTGAGCTGGTGACTCTTTCCATTCTTAAACCACCTTTCCTGAGGGAAAAATAAAAGAAAAAGACAAGTGATACTTTAACAGCTGTGTGTGTTTTAAAATAATTGACTTTTGAC
The DNA here is from genome assembly GCA_013400655.1 of Mystacornis crossleyi. Lineage (NCBI taxonomy): Eukaryota > Metazoa > Chordata > Aves > Passeriformes > Timaliidae > Mystacornis > Mystacornis crossleyi. The sequence goes on from VYZQ01008225.1 coordinate 38,789, forward strand.
TAATTTCTGTATTCCAATTGTTCATTAGCCAGATCTTTTGGAGATACAAAGGAAGTGTTTTGTCCCTATGCTGTCTCTTTTGGAGGTTTTACAGCCTGTTCTTTGCAATATCACTATCATTTTTATACAACTCGGGAAAACATTCCAATTTCCTTTGCCCAAAAATTTTAAAGGTATATTTTTCAGACGAGTGAATTTGTGTTCAGTCATAGGGGAAAAAGAGCCTGAAATGTTATACTTTCATGAAAATGTGAGGAAAAGAATTTTTTTCATTTTGATTCTCCTGAAATTTCTAAGGCAAATCTCATTGTGTGATTGCTACTACTAAGAAATGATTGAAGCAATATGAAAAGAATATGGCAGGAGAGAAGGAAAAGGAGGAAAAGGAGGCGGTTGATTATGAATGTGAAAGCTTTATTTACACACACACGAACAATCAGCAGCTTTGAGAAAAGAATGCAGAAAATAGCACACACACATTTTTTACATTTCTGTACACATAATGGCCCTCTGAACAAATCAACCAATTTGGTAATTTTTCTTCACAGAGGATTTGTTGTGCTTGTAAAGAGGCAGCATTTTGAATGACACTATGTTTTTTCTTCTTTATGCTTAGTGCTCATGAGATGAAGTTGACAGAAGGGGGATTTTTTTCCTGTAGTCATCCAGCACTCAGCATGATGCAAGGCTGGTTTGGAGGGAAGACAAGTTGCTTTGTTTTCTGCAAAGCATCCACAGCTCAGGCACAAAATTGGTTAAACATGGTTCCACTGACAGATCTTAGGATGAGTCCATAAATGGGAGACGTAAGTGAGCAGAGGTAGAAGTAGAGCAACACATTTTGCTGCTCTTGTGCTGTCAGGAGCAGGTCAGCCCTCACCAACTCATTGCTGCCTCTTGATCATCATGCCCACAGACTTGGAGGTTGATCCAAATGGATGGCTTGGCGGCGGTGGCCTTTGCCACATTTAGCACACGTCAGCTTCCCCTCAGGTCTTAGAGGTGCTCAGAGGTGGGCCAACGGGACTCCTCCAGGGGTTGTCGGTGTTTGCACTTTGTCCTGCAAGTTGGGTGGCAGCTGGCAATTAGCAGAAAAGGCAGTGGTGCAGTGAATTATGGTCAGTGAATTTTGCTACATTTTCTGAATCCCTGGGCTTAGCAAAGATAGTTGAATACTGGGCAATGATCATCCATATAGCAGCATATTAAAATCATTAATAAGAGGCGATCAAGATAAGGACTATGTGTGTGGAGATTTTGTTTGTTTGTTTTTATTTGTCTTCTGAAGAAGCTTCATGTTTTTGCCAGTATTGATGTTGCTTTGTCACTGTTGGTGGGGGTGTGGCTGATGTAGGTTTATAAAGGCTTTTTGGCTTTTACAACTTTTATGAACAAGCATAGGCATAGGCACTGTTTAATGTCAGTGGATCAACATTTACAGCCTGCATATTAAATGCAAGCTCAAAGAAAAAGATGACTGAGAATAAGAGTTAAAACTCCTTATCTGTATTCGTCTTTTGCTCCATTTTTGCCAGAGGAAAAACCTCCTTGGAAAGACGTTCAAAAATCCCCTCGTGAATATTTGCATGTGTGCTTATGTGGGTGCCTTCTTGTACAGAAGTGTAACCACCTGCCAGACAGATTTTTGCTTCCTCCCCTTTAGGCTGGGAATTTGTGGAGACTGAGATGATTGTTCAACAAATTCATAAGGAAGTCTTTTGAAAAGACCCTTCCTCAACCTGCTTTAGACCTTTTTGAAATTAGGAGGGTCAGGCCCATGAGACTGACTTTTGGAAGTTTCTTCTGATGAAGGGTCAAGGCTGGAGGAACCAAGGGTGTGCCTGTGTGTGTATGTACATGCACCACCAGAGCTGTGCGAGATTTCTCACTGGGGGCAGGATTCCCTCTGTTCTGCCTGTCTGTCTGCTTTCACCTGGATTTGCAGCGAGGGCTGGAGCATTCATACACATGTAGTGAGGTGCAGCTGGCTGCTGTGTAGGACACACTCCTATCAGTAGCAATGGACTTGGAATTTTGTTGGGTGTCTGTGGAAGGCTGTGCTAGACAGGCACCTTTTGCTGTCAGTTGCCTGTGTCAGGGTCTTGCTGGGGGTCCAACGCAGCCCATGAGCTATACTCCCAGTTACAGGACCCTGTCAAAGGCCAGGCTGTGATTCTTTCATGTCAACACCTTCCTGGGCATCCAGGTAATCCTAGGGCACTTTGGGATGTTATTTTTTGATAGTTGAGTGTGACAGTTTTTTCTTGCCCAGAGTCCTTGAGAGGAATGAGATCAAAGGTCTCTCACTGGGCTGCTCTGGCTGCATTGCATCCCTGGTTTTCTGCTCTCCTGTAAGAGTGTCTTTACGTAGAGCAGGTGAAGGTGTAAAAATCCATTACAGTTTCAGTGAAATTTATCTGTATTCACATACCTGCTTTCTCTATTGTCAAATAGACAGCATATTTTGCAATTGCTGCAATAGTATTCAGAGTTAGGAAGTATGTGGTTCAAATAAAATGAGTTAGTATTTGCCTTTGTTTAAAAATTCAGTGTTGCTTTTGGGAGGCAGTTGGAGTTGGATGCATCTCCAGAGGGAATAGAACCTTCCATTTTAAAATGCTTTCTACATGATATTTTAGGTCCTCTCTATTGATTTATCTAGAATGTTAAAAAAAAAATATAATGCTGTGTTAGATCCAGCAAGTAATCTTTATTTTGAAGTTCATTATATTGTGCTGAAGACACTTGGTACTGTAGTGTTATATAGCAGAAGAAAATCTGTATTATGCAAAATATGTTGTGAAGGGTGGACGCTAAGAATACCAAACATTTTCTGCTGTAATTCCTGTCATGACAGAAATCTCTCTTACTGATGATGTTGGATAAATATTTAAAACTGAAACATTTTCCATGGAAAGATGCAGATTCAGTGGCATGAAAATAATCTATGGACTTGCGAGACTTTGTTGAATTTCATGTTGAAGAAAATCCAACACATGCCAAAATAATCTGAATACTTTGCCTCAACTTTCAAAATGAAACTCCCAGTTTTTTATTTCAAATATATTTCTTGCCTAGAACTCTGCTTTCAGTAAAAAAAA
>VYZQ01008259.1:0-13594 GCA_013400655.1 Mystacornis crossleyi
GCAGCATCAGATGACAGAGGAAGGAGGAATGAATGCAGCATCCTATGATGGTACGAGAGGAGATGTTTTTATGGACAAATCCTTTCTGACATGGATGAATACCTCAATGAGATATCAGAGTATCAGCTCAATACATATTGTAATGGGATCATTAGTGGAGGTACCAGCTGTGTGAGGTTTGTATTCACAAGCCACGAGTAAGTAACGGGGAAATATTGGCTCCTCAGAAATGTTTGCCAAGCATAAATCTTTCCTATTTTTACTGAGCTGGTGCTCAGTTTTCATAAACTGGGAAATAATTCTCTAAGGCTTATGGGACTGCTCCAGCTAGCCCTGAAGTCGGTCACAGCAGGACAGCCTTGGTGAAGGAAGGGAATCTAAACACAACCCTGCTGGGCAGTATTTTTCCACGGGGAAAAATTAAAGAGGAGGGTCTCCCACCAGCGTGCGTGAGCCAGGCGGTGGCTCCGTCCCTAAAACAAGAGGCATCCTTACTTCTAAGCGGGGAAGGGGGATGGCTGAGCAGACACTGCATCTTCTTCTCTCCCAGGATTTTGAGTCTCTCACCAGGCTTGTTCGCACCCTGCCCACCCCCGAATGCCTGTTTGATGGACAGGTCTGTGCATCACAGACGTGCTGTGAATATCATTCCTTCAAGATCCCACTGTGCATGCAGACACGGGCAACGTGCAGCCATGAGGGCCAAGTGCGTCACTGAGCTCAGGTTGATTCCTGACCTGGAAATGGTGCAGAAGGAGCTTCAGGGCTTTTGCCTTCCCCGAGTCTTTCTGCGTGACCAAAGGCAGCCAGCTCTGTGGGGGAATGGCATTCCTTTAGCTCCCAAAGCCTGCAGTGGTGCCAAGCAAGGGGATCTGGGGTAAATAAAAACTCGGGCGACTTTTGACCAGACTTTGATCGCATTTCAGCAGAATAAACCTGGAGGCATTCCAGTGGCTTTGGTGTGAGTGGGATCAGACTGTGAAACTGGACTGCACAGCAGAAAGCCTGAATGTTGCTGCTGGGGTGGGTGTGCAGTGTGGTTGAACCCCTGCTTAAATCAGCACGAACTAACGAGGTCATTTCTGAGGCTGTAATTGGAACATGGAGCCGGCCAAACCACATCTGTCTCCTTTAATTCATTCCTTCCATTTTGGGGACTTAGCCTTTAGGAACAGCTATCGGTGATTACATAAAAGAGATTAGCCAACATTTCTGCATGAATCAAGGCCAGTGCAAGATGTTTCCTAAATGCATTGCGAAACCTGGGGCTGGTGGAGGACAAGTTCCTCCTCTTGGGGAGTGAGGCTCCCCAGCACAGGGTCAAGAACAAAACTTTCCTGCTTCTCAAAATGGCCTTTCAGACAAAAACCTCTCCAAGCACAGACGTGGGGCATGGTCTGCCCCAGGGTTGTCTGGTGTGGATTTTTTCACCAAAGCAGATTTTCTATCCAAGATACACGATGGAAACAATGAAAGAAAGGAAAGGACTGGAGAAGCTTGTTGTAAACCAGATCCCCATGTGTGAATGCAAATCAATCTTGCTGCTGAAGGAAAAGCCAAACCAGAATGTGTTACATTTACTCTTTTAGCACAGTTGCTAAGAAAATATCTTGATTTGAACACTGTTGGATGACTCAACAAATCTTTTTTTTCTCTTAGGGTGTTTTTTTTTTTTTTTCATTTTGAGGCAATTTCATCATTTTTCCCCTTTTGTTTGTTGCTCTGTTAACATGCAGGGTGAGGTTGTGCCAAGGTCAGGGAGTTGGAATTTCCCTTCCAGTGTTGTCTTGCTGCTCCTCTCCTTCTTTCCTTGCTTTTTTTGCTGCAGGTCAGAGCAGATCTACGGTGAGGCTTGTGGGGAAAGGCTCAGCCCTTCTCTCCCACTCCATCTGCCCCAGGTCGTGCCAGTCCCTTGACAGGAGATCACCTGGCTGGGCATTGTCCTTCCACCTCATCATCAGTAGGTCTGCGTCCCAGCTTCCCTTGTGAGCTTTTAGGGCAAAGTAACCAAAAGCAGTCTCGAGTGTTTGATTTCTTAATTTTTGAGGAACTGAACATGAGATGCAGCAGCTGAGTTTCAACAGTGCTGAACACCAGTAGCTCCCATTACTGGCTGAGCACTCATTGCTGCTTGAAATCAGGCCTGGAGTGTCTTTAATGGTATTTATTGTTTAGAGGAGAACTGTGCTTCAAACCTGAGCAAAACCTGGGAGAAATCAAAGAAAGGGGGATTTACACTCTTCTGGTAGGAAACTGAAACTATGCATTTTAAGATCTGCCATTTAAATGTATGTTGGCTCCTCATGATGAAACCACCTACCCAAAGGCATTTAGAATTATTTTTTTTTAAAAAGCACAAAGATGCTTATTTCTTATTGAAATGTTCAGGAAACACATGCCCAGAACAGAGCTGAAAATGAAGCTGGTTATCTTTCTTCATCCTTTGATCTCTAACATCTTTCAAAATCTGGCCTCCAAGTAATGTGCCCAAGGAGGCGCGAAATCAAGGGCTGAATCTTTATCTCCTCCACTTGATCGTCTCTGCGCTGCAATTCACAACACAGATACATTCCTCCTTGGGACTAGCCCTGGCTGAGGCAGTCGACAAGACTAATCCCAGAAATACGGGTTGTGGACAGGAATTCACAAATGCCCTGCACGGGTGCCCTCCCCGTGTCCTCCCATCCAGCTTGCAGCTGCATTTGGCCTGTGATTCTCCCCAGATGTGTGGTGAATTTAAAGATCTATCCCAGTCCTTGACCTACATGGAAGAGCACGGAGCCAGTCATCTGAACTAACAGCCATAGAGAATCGGAGGCCTTTTCATGCTGGAAATACCACGGGGAGGAAGGAAAGTGCCTGCAGACAGCAACCGCCTCTGTAGTGAAGGGAAGTCTGAAGTTTCCCCTCTGCTTTTTCGTGCATAACAGCATCTGTACGCCTCATTTCCATCTTCACAGCTCCTGTAATTTACATAATGAACATTTGCAAAGCCTGAGATCTGGGTTCACTTTGTACCACATTTACTGTAGATGACCTTCAGTGTATCATTAGAAAAGTTTCCCAGGCAATTTTCCCAAAGGGTGTGAATGTGAAACCTAAGATCGTCAGGGAAAGAGGAAAGGGGAATGAAAGCAGATTTCTGAGATATCTGTCATTCAAAGATATGTTTTCGCTTCTACAGCAGAATGAAAATATTTGAATTTAAAAAGAAAGGAGTTTTGTCTTTAAAGCAAGTGTTAGTATCAGGTCCCTCAATAAAGTGACTTTAATTAAAGTTTGCTTTCCTAGATCTGCAGAAAGAATATTTCCTTGATAAAAATGCTTTCAAAAATATTAAGCAGAGGGGAAAAAACCCTCAGAGAGACAATTTTGTTTGCACTCCTTCATAAGCAATGGCTGTAAAATGAGTTTATGCACTTTGGCCCCCTGATCTGAAACTGACAAGTGGATCTGGATCGGAATGGTACTGGACAAATGGGAACGGATGTGAAACTGACACATAACCGGCAGTCTAGCAGGGACTGGGGAGGAAGTCTGACCTCGAAGGGTACGAATAGGACATCAGGGAGAGCAGCTGAAGCCACTTATGGCTCCTCTGAAGGTGTCAGCTGCAGCTCTGATTGCACCTCCTGATAGTGCTCCAGCAATCACCAAGTGATAAAGCAGGAACTGACCCATTTTTCCTTCTGACACCCATCCTCAATGAACTGTCCTTTTCAGCCCCAAGTTCCTGCAGACTTCATCTGACAGAGAGTCCTGGGAAGCTGCATCTCCAACATTATATTGAACTTTATGTTATATTTACATGGGGCAATAGGGAAGACACTTTCATAGGTGTTTGCTGGCTTCTGGATAAGCACAAGTCAGGAATCATCTCTCGTCTGAGAGGTGCTTGTGAGTCCACTTTTTGTTTGCTGTTTGGGCTACAACACAGATTATTGCTCACTGCAGCAATGGAGGATGCTTTGAAAGAAGGAATTCATTTTGTAATTGACTTAGGACTCCTGTTTGTACAGAAAATGAGTTGAAAGCTGAAGTGCAGAGCCTTATTCTGGTGATGAAGAAGGGTTCTCATATCAGCTGTCATAAGACTCTTCAGACAGAATGAATCACAAACCCACCACGATAGGCATGCTGGAAATGCTCACGTAGATAAACCTGACACCATTCCCGTTGCTGTAGACCAGGCATATATGAAGTGTTGCTTTACATAATAATCTTGAGAAGGCAAGCAAGCTTTTTGGATTCCTTCGTGCTTTGAAAACAGTGCCCTGTGTGCCCTCCTCTTAGGGCAGGTGGGTGTGTTTGCACACTGCCAGGTAATTACAATGTGATGGGTATCTGTATCTTCCTACCTCTCGTGTGCTGCCAGTGGTTTATCCATATATCCTTTGGGACTGATGCTACAGCAATAGGGCCAATGTATGGGAGAAAACTGGAATCTGGGTGGATCTTCACCAGCTCGTTTCTTTCAGTGTGGCCTGGCTCTTGGACTCCAGTCATTACCTTGGCCTGCAGACAGATAGTTGTATAATTAAGTATTTGGAAGATGGGCTGCATGTTGCAAACTTTCCACCTTGGGACCAAAAAGGAAAGGGGGTGGATTGGAGGGAGAAGAGAAATGCTGCTGTCCGAGGGGCCCTGGGAGGGACCTCTGGTCCTCGGTGGCTGCTGTGTCAGGCACAGCAGATAGGGCTGTAGGAGGAGTGTGTGTTGGATGAGGTGTCCAGCACGTTATCCTGAGCCAAATGTTTGATCTCTGCAGCTCCCCTATGCATTGTCCTAAAAGGACATGAATCTGCCATAGTCACAGTTCAGGGCTGCTGGACCTTCCTTCTGCATTGGGAGGGCTTTTGCTTTGAGCCTTAAAGAAAGACCATGCTTTTTTTAAGCACACGCTGGAGTTGAGAACAAATGGTTAATGTAGCTGCAAGGCAGCCAGAGAAGCTGTTCCTTGGGCTTAGCAATGTTTCCTCCTTTCAGCCTGCCCTTTTCCTATCTTTCTTTCTTCTTTTTTTTTTTTTTTATGGTAGCATATAGTGTTTAATAATTCAATACATACATAATCCAAAATAAACACACTAATTAACCTTTGTTTTGAGAAATTTAATTAGTTAATGCTTAGTCTCTGTTCAGCTTCCACACAGTTTGGAGTGGGAAAGGTGCCATGAGGAAAGCATGGCAAAATATGTTTAATGCTGAGCACCTTCAATTATTTAAACAGTAACGTGGGCTGGACCAATTAAAAAACAAAGTTGTTATACAGGCATATACATGCTGAAATATCTTGATGTAGTGTTCCCAAACTCCAGCCTTGCTGCAGAATATGTGGTGAAATACATCTCTGCATAAAGAAGCTCTATGGAGGAGGGAATCTGGTGGATGAGGAGTGATTCAGGTGCTTGCCAGGAACCCCAGAACTTCCCTGCTGGGCTCAGGGTGCAGCAGGGGTGAGGGAGGTGCTAAAGCTGTTGTGGTGGTGACTGCCCACCCTGGCTGAGGGAAGCTGGAGGACAAATCTTTCCCTGTGTCCCAAACAGATGATGAATTTTTGGAAAGGTCAAATGCTGTGCTCTGACTCACTAGTACTAGTCATCCACGGCCCAAGTGCCTTCAAAATATGTTACTGTAGGATAATAATTTTAGCCAAATCCTCAAGCTTTAAAATTCTTCCACAGCTGAACTGTAAATAAAATTATTTCCTAAGAGCACTTATTTAAGCTTGATTATTAAATACATTGCCAAAATCTGGTCGGTTAATATACTGCCTGCTACTTGAGCTGAAGTATCTGAAAGACAAAGAACGAAGTAAACGAAAAGGAAATCAACATTTTGCTAAATTGCATGTTTTTAAAAATCCTGTAATTGAGGCTGCTACTTCATTTCCATTTGTAAAACAGATTGAGTTCCCCTTCCATCTACTAATGGATCTGGTTTATCTCTGATACTAATTGCAGCATTTGCATGGTTTGCACAGGCTGCCGGTGACAGGACGTTGGGTAGGGAAAGTCAAACTGCTCCTGCTGAGCTCTGGGCTGTCACCGAGGAGTGATACTTGGCACCGAGCTCTGCTGAACTTCAAGCCCTTGTTCTTTCTCCTATGGCTCCAAAGTCTGGGTCAATCAACCAAAATAAACTTGTTAATTCGTTGTCAGGATTCTGTGCCTCAGGTCTCACTCGAGAAGCAGTGGGAAGGCTCAGGTGATAATAAAGCAACACCAGACAATCTGGATGTTTAATTAAACTTGTCCGTGCTCTCTCTGACCTAGTGACTGGGCTGGAAATGTCACCAGAACAAAGGTTGCTCATGAGGCTTCCACGTGGGCTTTCCTGCTGCACAAGGTTGTGGGGAGGTGTGGGGGTTTGCAGCTCTTTTCTCATTCTTTCAGGTTATTGTTGGGAAGGGAATTATGCCCTGAAGATCTGGGGGGAAAGAAAACAAGTTTGGGTTTCTTTAGATGAATGAGTCTTTACTTGGGTCCTCCTCTAGCAAATCTGTTTGCATACACCTGAATTAAGCACTTCTGGATTCTGGGTCTGGTGGAAATGTGTGTGGCTCCTACTTAGCAGCTGGTTCAAGAGCTCCCGTTTACACCTTTTACTGCTGGAGTGAGGAGGCAAAGTAGCTTTTCAGAGGATTGTACCCAGGAATGTAAGCTGGAGACCTCTGTCCTCCCCTACCCATTGGTCTCTGCAGCCCAGACCAGCATACTTTCCTGGTATCCCTGTGCACAGATCTATGATAAAAGCTTCTGTGAGGTGTTTCAGCCTCTAAAATCAGTATCCACACCTGCAGGAGCAAGCTGAGGATTCACCCTCTGCTGTCCATCCTTTCATTTTGCAGTTACTAACAGAAATTTTTGCATATTTTTTTAAGGCCCTCTTGAAAGTGATCCATTGGATTCCCAGCATGGCAGAGGGAGCCCTGGCTACACACTGGCCTTTGTGGAGCAGGTCCGTGGGCTCTGTGCCACCAGGACCTCAGGGGAGCTCGTAATAACCACACCAGCACAGACCAGATGTCTTGGAGAGGATTTGGTTTCAAGACACACGGCTGCAAGTTCAGGAGAACGTGGAGGGGGGAAGGGGTTCTACTCTAATATACATAATTTGTTTAAAAGGTTTGCAGGTGTTACAATTTTTATTGAAGGCAGGGAGCTGAGAAATCGTATCCAGTCGGTGAGGTAATGGTTTCTCTACTCGGGGAGCGCACACAATCTGCATTATATAAAGGGCAGCTGTGTTGCCAGCAGAATTTTATATATATATGAAAACTAATCTGAGCCATACCAAGCCAGACCTCCGCTTCTGCAAATCCTGGGAGAGAACAAGAAAATCCACAGATTGCTCACAGCTTTCCTCCAAAAGCTCTTGGGGACTTGCCCCATGAGGTGTGGGAGCCTCTGTCCCGGCTGGCATCGCTCCATGGTCTGCACCCCAACAGCTGTGGGGGATGAACTGTGGGGACCGGGGATGCTGCTGTGCTGGAGCCATCCCTGCAGCTCATCACAGGCTTTGGGGGAGTGGGAACAGCTGCTTGCCCTGTCAGCTCCCAACTAAAATGCCTGTGACGTGGTCCCACGGGGGCCAGGTAGAGCTGGGTTCTCGCCTCAGCTCCAGCTGCAGGGTTTTGCCCTCCTAAGCCAGAGGAGGAGAGCACATACCAGCAGTGGTTCCCATGGAGCAATTCAAGGTTGTAGTTTTCTGTTTCCTCTTTCTCTGGGCTCAGTTCTGCTATATGTTGAAGCCCCAGTAGAGAATTTTTTTCTTATTATTATTTTTTTTTTTTATAGACAGGTTGTAATGTCAGGATATGAGGTTGAAAGGGCAGGTCTGAGTCAACTCTCAGATGAATTCTGAGCATTTCCTTTCTATGTGGATGAGTTCCAAGAATTTATCTCAGTTCAATAAACCCCACTTATTTCTGATGCTCATTCAAACAGACTTTGAATCCCTTGTGCCCACAGACCAGGGCTGGTCATTTGGGTTCTGCAAAGCTCTTTCCAGAGAGGTCAGGACATGTGGAGTCAGTAGGGGGGATGTTCTGGGGTGGCAGATGAAGCGGGTTTCTTTATTTTTACATATGTTATAGATAATTTAAATTTTAAATGTATATATATTTGTATATGATCTGCTGCCTGTCAGATGCAGCCTGTAAGACTCAGGTACCTCCTTTCAGGTACTGCCTTCATCCAGTTCATGGGGCAGAAGGCCCTGGCAGACACGGGTCCTGCTCTAGGAGTGTGGGTACAGGCTTTGTCCTCAGCACAGTCCCTCCAGGAATGTGGCACCTTCCCATCACACAGCAGTTACATAAACAGGGCTAAAATTAGAGCAAATGACACTTCACAGGCGGAACATCATCCCCAGGGGCTCTCAGGGTTTCTACCAGCTGGGGCTAAGGAAGGCACAGCCATGGTGTGGGGCTCTGATGCTGGAGCTCAGGCTGCCCTCAACATCCTCCACATCCCTGAGCCTGGACTGAGTGAGTCCCACGGGGTCTCTTTGGCTGCCTGAAGTAAATTTTCTCTTATTTCCCTCCAGGCTGTCTTTTCCCCTGTTGCTGAATTTCGCTCGGCATAATGATTTCAAGGGCACCATTTTCAATTTCCTCTGCGGAGCCAAAATTAATACTGAGTTTATGCCACAGCGTAGCGGCACTTTAAGCATCCACCAACAGTGTGCATATTTCACAATAATGTAATGGTTCCTAAACCCAAATCCTGCTTAAACCACCACGGTACTCCACTGTAAATATCAGCAATTCTGCCTGAACCGAGGCGCCAGCAATGACGACTCTGTAGGTGCTGCTGATGTGCCCATTAACATCTCCTCAGGATAACCATTTTATTAGCACCAGGGGCATGTTCGGATGCTGCTGCAGGGCAGGAAGAGGTGCTAGCCCTCACCTGGGAGAATGGAAAGACTCACAGCTTGCGTTTTTCTTTACCTTCCAGCGCTGCCTGCATAGGGAAGCCCCTCTCCTCTCGCTTCCATCACTTTTCTCTCCTCATGGCTCTAGGTAAGGCTTAGATCCAGACAAGAAAGTTTGGGTCTATTTTCCTCAGTCCCCAAGCCTTGTGGGCAAATTACTGAGATGAAGGTCTTTAGTTGAGTTACGCTCCTTTGTTTTATGCCCTGCCGTTTATGCCTCACCCCTTACAAGGGAGGTGGCCATGGGTTATTTTTCAAGTAATACATATAGGTAAGAAATACACAGGGAAATTTGTCAAACGAACAGGTTCTAAGTGATTGCCAAGCTATGGATTGACTGACCATGTTCGCTGCCTTGGGATGGTGATTTTGACTCTGTTTAGAAAGGAGCAGGGGGATTCCGAGGACCCGAGANCCACGCCTTCTCCACGCCGTAGCTCGCAGAGACTGTGCCCAGAGGACCAAGTGATGACAAACAGGTCAAAAATGGTGGCTTGGCGATGTCAGAGCCAGGGGTCAGCTCGCTGTCCTGATTTATAAGAGATGTCTCTCTGTGTCCCTGGGCTGCCTTGGCTTTTCATTCATGCTGGCGATGACGAAGGGCCGTGCTTAAGCAGCATGACCGTGCTGGCACGGGCGGCTTTTAGGAGCAGGAAACCGCTCCCTTTATCCTCGCTTGATCTTTCAGAGTGAAATATGTGCAGTGCCCTTGTCAGCAGTAAGAGCCTCCTAAGGAAAGAAAGAAAGGTTAGCAAGCAGAAACAGATGTTTACCTTTAACTTCTTGCTTTGTGTGGACTGGGGGAGGGGGGTTTGCAGGGCAAGAGGAAATGCTCTCTGGAAGCCTGAGAAAGTCCTATCGGATCGAATCTGCCTTTCCCTTGATTTTGCTGTGGTTTTTATTTGGCCCAGTGTTCTTTCATCATTATTATTATTATTTAAACACACCATTCTCTTAAGGGAAAGATAATTGCTTTTTCTTTCTTCTGCCTGAGCTTCTCAACATGATTAAGATATAGAAACCAAATGCCTGGACATGAGGATGATCTAATAGGCACCAACCAGCCCGAGTCACTGTGGCCCAGTTTAAAAACATGGCACTTTTCCAGAATCTATTTGTTTCTCTTAATATGGTGATTTGTTTTTCTATATTGCTCTCTATAATTATCACTGTGCTGCGTATTCACTGGCTCTAGGCTCAGTGTAATATAAATCTGGAATTAGTCTATTGAAGTCAGTGTCAAATACATTTCCTTTAACATCTAAACTAGGTCTCAGACCCATTTATCCTACTATAGCTCCTAACTAACTACACGGAAATAAATACACACCAATGTTTTCCAAAAAGCCCTGGCCACGGTCCTTTTCTACACCTTCTACCCCTAGGCTAAACTTGGGCTGGGGATTAGAAAAAAATTTTTGTCAGAGAAGGTAGCTCAGATTAAGTATTAGAACAATTTTTTCATTAAAAAAGTGGTGAAACATTGAAATAAGTTGCCCAGAGAGGTGGTGGAGTCACTGTCTCTGGGAGTGTTCAAGAGGCCTCTGGATATAGCACTTGGACAACACGGTTTAGGGGTGATTGTGGTGGTTTGGGCTGATGGTTGGACTTGATGATCTTGAAGGTCTCTTCCAACCTTGATGAGTCTGTGATTCTGTGACGGTAACACCTGTGGCATCTAGCCGTGCCTTTAGACTGAGCCTTCTTTAACTCCCCACTGAAATCTGGCTGCATTCGCCCTTGCTGGAGGAGAAAGGATGGCTCAGAGCAGTGCCTGCCTCTGCACCACTGGTGATGAGGTTGATGTTCCTTCACCACTTGAGTTCAGCCTCCCTCCAAAATGCAGGGTAACCCTGGGCTCAGGCTGCTCTTAAATCTGTTGCTTGAACCTTTTGTCTTCCTCTGGGCTGCTGGGGCTGGAAACTGCTTCCACAGGTCCGTGAGATCCTGTGGCTTCTTTGTCTCCACACATAACATGAGCCTGGTCAGAGCTGAATTGGGGCCGATATTTATCCTTCCCAAGGTTGTGTTCAGTAGTTCAGGAGGAGGGTGGGGAGGCCCTGGCACCGGCTGGCCAGGTTGGAGGCTTGGAGCAATGTGATCTGGTGGAATGTGTCCCTGCCTATGGCAGGGGGTTGAAATAAGATGGTCTTTAAGGTCCCTTGATGTTCTTAGAGGATTTATCCAGCCTAAATGATTCTATGATTCTATATATGTGGAAACTTTCAGGGGAAACATTATCAGGGTTGCTGTGCTGCACATGATGGCCACGGGGCTGACCTGCCTTGAGTAGAGGGACCACAGCTGGTCCTTGCTCGTCCCCTGGAAGCTGCCAAGTGCTTTTCTGCAGACTCTGGTAGACATTTCTTTAAAATAAAAAAAAATACAACTTTTCAATCTCTTCCAATTTTAGATTCTGATAATCTGGAGAGATCCTGATATATCTGAGGGATTAAGGGCTTTTTTTTCCTTTCTCAGATGAAGGCTGTGCACATCAATGAGTGCCCAAAAATACACCTCGTGCTTCCCAGTGTTTTCCCCAATTTTTTTTCTTCAGTCGCTGCACAATAAATGCACTTCACAGGGCTGTGCTGCTGCTTGATAACACAGCTGGAGAGAAGCTATTTTCTGATTTTCAGATACCGTGGTTTATCTCTAATGTTGGTTTTCACTGGCAGTTTAAGAAGTTCTTAGAAAACTCTTCAACTTCCCCCTTAGTACTGAGATGGTAAGAGCAGATAAAACTTGTCGTTTAATAATAACCACCAAAAAAATTTAGAGGCTTTTCTGAGATAAACTCAGGAACTATTATTTGGTTTTTAGAGACAACACATGGCTCATTTCTACCCCAAGGAGAAAGGGAAGTTATTAACTGTCCTTTCTACTAGACCTAAACAAACAAACAAACAAAGCAAACAAACAAAGCAAACAAGCAAACAAACAAAAACCCCAAAGAATGTGGATTTTTTTAAATTGAAAAGTTGAAACTTGAAGATCTGAGGGCAAAACTTTCAATTCAAAGCTCAAAGTTCTGATTGGGAGATTTTCTTCCTGGGTAGTTTTGTGGGCCAAGACACATGTCCTGTGTCACCATGTGATGCTCTTTCAAATGGAATCAAGATGTTCCTGGTCATGGTGCCTCAGTGGGGATGAGGCTGAGCTTGGAAGCTCTCCCCATGAGGAAAAAGGAAGCATTTTTTGTTAGGAAAAAAAAATTACTATTTTCCATAGGACAGCAGACCTCTTTGTAAAGATTTCTATTACAAACCCACCATTTTTCCAGCAAAAATTTTTCCTGCTGGCTACATGCATCACTTCAGAGCAGAGAGACCTTCTGGTCCTTCCCTAAGCATCCCCCCAAACCAGCAATATGCAACCAGCTCCTGCTCCCTGTTAGAATTCAAACCACAGCCTTCCTCACCACTCCTTTTCTCAGATGACATTTAAACCTGTCAGCAGTTACAACTGGTGTCATGTAATCTTTGCAACCAGTGCAGAAATCACACTCTGGCTTCTAAAAACAGAAAAAGGAAGGGGATGGCTAAGAATGGACATAAATACTCCAAAATGCCTGTGTGTTGCTGTTGCTGCTGATCTGACAGTGTTTCCACCATTCCTCCCCTCGGAAAGCAAAATAAATCCAGGCAGTGGTGAGTAATAACGTGTAATAAGCAGAGATGAGAAATACATTTATCAGCGGTCAAATGACATGGATAGTGTGTCACCCCTGTCCCCATGGCACATTTGATGGCATCTAAGTGTCACTAGGGATAAGGAGAGGGTAATGGGACTTGTCTGCTAAGAAACTGGAGTACATTTCTGTAGAGCAGCGGGAAGGGGATCCCAAAAAGGATCCTCAAAAGACCCCTAAAGGGATTCATAGAATCATTAAGGTTGGAAAGGACCTCTAAGGTCATGCACCTCTATGGTCACCACTAAAGCAAGTCCTCAAGTGCCATATCTGTATTTTTAACACATCTAGGGATGGTGACTTCACAGCTTCCTTGGGCAGCTTGCTCCAATGCTTGACAACCCTTTCTGTGAGGAATTTTTTCCTAGTATCTAATCTAAACCTTCCTGAATTCTGCCACCCATGGGCTCTGGCATTTCAGTGCTGGGCTGGTCGGAACACAGCCATGCCCTGATACTGCCTTGAGTCTTGAACACACATGTGAACCATCCTAATTGCTTTCATCTGGCCCAAAATGTGGCCACTAGTAAGCAGAGACCTGCTGTTTACGTAAAGTACAAAGGGGGCCAGACAGTCCTCTCGAGCTGTTTCCGTTTCCCCATGATTAATATATTCAAGTCTATAGTCATTTGTTTTTACAAACTTCACAAACAAAACCTTGATGTTTTGGTACCAAGCTCAAATATGGGAACAATTTGGTTCCCAGCGCCAGCATTTCTGATGCAAGAACTGAAAGGCATCCAGAAATGCTGTGTTTTCACTGAATAGTCTTCAGTCCCAAGATATAGCATTTTTAAAGCATTACAGAAGCAAAAACAATCCCAGTGCCTTGAAAGCTTTTTACACTGACTCTGCTTCATGGAAACACTGACTCAGGGCCAAATGGCTGATTATGTCGTGTGATGTAAGAAGGAGTTAGAAAGCTTAGCAGGGCTTTAGAATAATGCAGTGTGTGTGTGTGTGTGT
>VYZQ01008277.1:0-12424 GCA_013400655.1 Mystacornis crossleyi
GGCGCTGCCCCCTCCCCCGCCGCCCGACCCGGCCTGGCCCAGCCCGGGACGGCCCTTAGCGGAGGGGCGGCAGCCGGAGGTGGCGGGGGTGGGGGCCGCCTGCCGCCGCCGCATCCCCCGCCAGAGCCGCCAGGTCGGTGCCCGGGGAGCAGCTGAGTCCTTGCGTCCCGGCGGACATAATGGGCTTTATCCCGCAGGGAGGTCTTGGGCTGCGATTCCCACCCCGAGTTTCGGATTCGTGTCACGCCGGCGAGGCCCCGAGTTAATGGAAACTCTCTGTCTCTCTGCAGATGGCTTTCCGGATGCCGCGATCCGCGCTGGGGTTAACACCCGATGTGGCCATTCACGCGCTTTGATTTCTTTCTCTGCACGTAGAGTCCCCTGCGTTCCATTTCAGTGCGAGCGGGCTGACTGAGTGAAAGGCTGCTTTTGGGATCTTCTGTGGGATCTGCACTGCCTGGTTTTGGAGGCTGGAAGCTTTGTGCTAGGGAGTCGTTCTTCCCATTCTTCTTAAGGAGTGGAGGGAGCTTTCTCTTCAACAATGATGAAGACTGAAGGCAAGGGGGAAAGGACTTTAAGAAGTGCTTCTCCACACCGCAATGCTTACAAATCTGATTTCCATGCTATCAAATGCTCGTTTGATGGTATAAACAATCCTGAAAATGCTTCCAACAAAACAGGCTTGCATCAGAAGCTGAGCACCTCATCCAATGGAGGGGGAAGTGACCCACACAGTCGAGGCAGAGCTGCCACTTACGGCAATAGAGTACACAAGATCAAAAACATGTTTTTGCAAATGGGAAGCTCTTCCTCCACAACCGCTTGTGAAAGCAGTCCACCTGCTGAGACCAAACTAATTAGCCGGGCCACGGCAGCAGAGTGCGGATCTTCTCCAGGTAGTCCATCTTTTCTCATTGTCCAAAAAAATAATCTTCTTAATACAACTACCAGCCCCAGCAGTGGTCCTGTGGATTCATTGTCTGTGTCTTCTGCTGCTGACAAAGTCATCCGTAGCAGTGATGAGGCAGACTTGGACAAAGTTGCCCTGGCAGAAAAATTTTCAGAGACCAGGAAGCTCTTTGAGAGAAATATAAAACAGCGGAGCTCAGTGGACAGATACTCCCCCAGTAAATGTGAAAGAAGTGAAGATAGGAGGAGACATGGTTCAGCTTCTGATTGCAGCAATGTGGCAGACCACTTCAGTTTTAATAGAGAAGCAAGTCCTCCAGTTGCACTGGAGAAAGTTGAAAATCAAAGTAATGAGGAGTTGAAGCAGCAACATTCTAATAGTGGTTCCAAATTCTCCTTCCTGAATGCAGGGCCCATTTCTAGGAGGCTGGAAAGCTTTCTGGGTGACAGTGATACTGAAGAATCCAAAGAAACTTCCAAAAATGATAGTTCTCCAAATCAGGACCATTTGAGAAGCCAGCAGAGTTTGAATTCATCTGCTGTTGCTGAAGGATGTCTTGAAAAGGGTGCATTCCCCAAATTACCTGGGATCTGCAGAGATGAGCTGAGCAAGGCAGTTGGAAAAGACAAAAGAGAGCAACTGGTACTTGAGACAAGCTCGTGGGATGTGGGCAGTGTGCCTGGTCAGGAGGCTCAGCAGATATCAGATAGTGTTTCCTCCCGGGTTTCTCCCACAGAGGGGGCTTGCATAGACCTTGCTGCACAAGATGAAACCTCAGGGCGTGGAAAAGAAGGTTTGGAGAAAGATCATGCCGATCAAGAGAATCAGAAGCTCATATGTCATGTACAGGAAAGGAAGAGAAGCAATTATACATTGGAAGTCGTAGAGGAGTTTACAGATGGCAGCAAGACCAATCGGGAAGAAGAAAGAGATGGGGTGTCTGTAAGAGGTCCAGTTACACAAGTACAGGATGTTCTAGAGCAGGAAGAGGATACTGAAGAAGAGGAGCAAGTGTTGGAAAAGCAAAGTGAGGACTTAAGTGATTTTGGAATAGAGAATGCAGCTTTTGATGATGACAGGGACACAGAGCCAGAAAACCAAAATCCTGAAGGCAAAGAAATTTTGGAGGGAGAGGAGGAGTATATGTATGACAGTGAATATGAGGAGTTTCCTGGACTTTCTGAAGAGGAAGATCCAGAGCCAGACCGAAAAGTCAAGTTCTCAACAGCTCCTATCAAAGTAAGTACATTTGAATTTTCTTTTTTTTTTTTTTTAATTTTTTAAAATTGTTTTGCAGTCAAAAGTATGCAGGAAATAAATTTTGTGTGGTTTTTTTTAAACTTCTAGAAACCATTTAAGAAGTGTAAGTTTACAGGTTGTATTTAACACCAAGTATGAGAGAAGTTACAACTTCAGAAAATTTATTAGTCACAAGTGATTCCTTAATTACAGCTGCTTCATAAGATAGTGTACTGAAGCACATGAGATTTTACTTGCTGGACCTTTTTAGGAGCGCATACCTTTTAGCAGTAGATACGAAAACACATGGCCTTTAATACTTGCCTTCGTTTGTTTAAAATTGAGGCATTGCATTAGGAAGGATTCTTTTCGGTTCTCCTTTTGGCGCAAAAGTTTAAAAAAAAAATTCCAAACAAAACAACTCCCCATAGAAAGCATTCATAATCAACTTCAGACTTGTTTATGGAATTAACTATAAGAAAATACTAAATGACTGGTTCTTGTATTTTAAGATTCTAGAATTCGCTCCAATAATAACCACGTATCTTCTGTTGGGTTTTATTACTGATTGGTGAATAAGCTGTAGGAGTGTTAACATGAGTATTTTGGAGTTATGAAGTTGCACAAGTAAAAGTTAGAGGGCAGACTGGATAATGAGGAGTAGTGTAAGTTATAACTTCAAGAAATTAAAAATATTTATGTGCCTAATCTTCCCCCACCAAAAACACCCACAAAATAAGTTGTCCCATAACACAAGCTATGTGTACCCATAGTCTCTTGCAGACTTGAATGACTCTAGTCCTTCTCAAACTTTGGACGGAGAGTTGGGAGACATGGACCAGGATGGAATGGGAAACTGTCCAGGCTTTCCTCGGGATACTTCTCTTCCACTATTACATGAATGAAAGATACCATCTTTAATAAACAGCTCTTATGCTTTGTTCGTTGAGAGTCAGGACTCACTGGTCAGAGGGGTGTAAAAATTTTGTTGACTCTTGGAACTTCCTGCAGCAGAGAGCTGTAATTTCCCAGCTTGCTAAACACACACCAGTGCTGTACCCCAGAAAATGTTTTGACTTTGGCAAAAAAAATTGGCAAAATCTGAGTTTTGTTGCATGTGGGTTTTTTAATAGTCTCTTCATAGACAGACTGACTTTATATGGCTTTCTTCTTGTTGATGTTGCTTTAGTGGTGACCTGGAGCAGTGAAGGGGAGAGTGCTGCTATTGAAAACTGCATAATGAGTCTGGTGAGGGCTGGGAGAGAGCCGGAGGGGCATCAGTCCATTTCTACGTGGATTTGTGCACTCAGTATCTGAGCAAAGTGCCGTGTAGAGCCTACTGTAAATGTGTGTTGAGTGACTTCCTGCTGTCGGCAGGGTTCTACTGACCATTGCTGATACCCTACTGAAGCAGTGGCCGTTAACACTTCAGCCGTCTCTGCGATGTCTATTCCAGACATAGATGAAAGCATTAGTGGAGATCTCAGTGCCAACTGTGATGGAAGCTGTGTGTAGACAAAACTCGGGTTTTGGTAACAAGCACTGTTCATTTATAGCTGCTTCTCTGAAAGCCACAGGAACCAACCTGTCTCAGATTGTCATTTACACAACTGAGAGGTGAATGGTTAGAAGCAACTGTTAGCAGTTTTCTATGAAAAATAACATAGTTCTTGCCATAGTGCTCCACTTGGATTGGCAGAATAAACTGTACTTAATAGCAACAGGGTCACTGAAGATACTTTTAAAGCCCTTAAACTGAAGCTTGTAATACTTGCCTTCCTTTATCCCCTTTCAGTGAAACTTGACTATCTTTTCTATATTGGGTATAGGGATCTCCTTCTGTATGTGATTTTCAGTAGGTTTTCCCCCTTTGTTCCTTTTGCCTAAGCAATGATTTCTGTTCCCATGTCTACCTTTTTGCTTCATGTTTTCTGTGATACTTAGTGGGAATAAGTCCTGGTTATACGGTTTTGGGGTTTTCTACTCTAAAATGAAGAATTCCAACTTTTTTGTGCTTACCCAAAATTTTGTTTAGTTGTGTATTTTTAGTATCTCAATAACCTTTTAGAAAATCCCAGTTTTACCTCACAGAAGGAAATCTCTCTTTCTTCATAGATTTTGGTGCATCTTAAATTGGAAGAGAAAAAAAATCTTAAGTGGTAGCTAAAAGACTATACCTGGTCCCCACCACAGCTTAGAGCAGTGCCGTAGTGAGAAGTGTATCACAGTTGGTTCTTTTTTCAGCTTTATTTAGACTAACAAGTTTGACTAAAATGTGCGTGCCATTATCCATAGCCACTAGGGAAGGTCTGTGATTTTCCTTCTCCACAGATACTCCTGGGAAAGGCCAGGCTGCCCTTGCATTCTTGCTGTTTTCATTCTGCACCTCTAGTGATTACAAAGAAACCATCACCGTCTCTTGTAGTTGTTGTGTAGCAGATGTCTGCTGAATGTCTGAAGAATTCAAAATGTTCAGGATGTATTGGGCAAAAAGATGCACATTCTCAGCTCTTCAGTGTTCTGAGGTGATGGAGCCTTGACCATTATATTTGAAATACACAAAAGGGAAGTTGGATATGTCTGTAGGTAATGGATAGAACTTCTAGGCACCTTAAAAACAGCATTTATGCTGCTGCAACATAGAGAACTTGATTAATATTTCTGTTTCAAAGCTTCTAGTCAGTTGTAAAATTAGGAAGGCCTTTGAGTAAAAGAAGACTGGAGCTCCCAGGGGGTGTATAAGGTAGGTAACACTGTTAGCACTGCATCTGACCCGTGATGGATATCTATAATTTTGACATCTGTAGCAGGGCTTGAGAGCATAATTTGATCTGATAATTTCAGGAAAGATGGAACATAATTATGCAAATACTTCATTATTTTATGTTGCCCTGTGCCTGTGAAAGCAAGCACAGATGAGACTTCTCAAAAGAAACGTTTCAATTCCGTAGAAGCTGTTGAGAAATGACATATGGGATTTCTTACTTGCCGTGGGTGACCAGACTCTCTAAGTCCTGTTGCTGTTTGATCATTCCAGACTCTAAGGAACATTTTATCTCCATTCTTGTTTCTCCTGGAGTAGTTTAGAGAGTAACTGTGTACAGTACAGTTACTGGAAGAACTTCACAGCCTGGGTTTGTGTTATGGTGCACGAGCAGCTTTAGTCTCTTGTTGCCACGTATGAAGCCAGTAAGGAATGTAAAGCACGCTCAGCTGTTCAAGGTGTTTGCAAAGGAACTGAATTTGGCTTTGTCTTGAAGTTTTCTGAGTAAACTGTGTAAACAATCAGCATTACACACAATGCAAATAACATCAGGTAACTCTGCTGTCACCCCTTTACAGTTCATTTTGCCTTTGTAATGTAGACATCAAACTTGCTTTCTGTTATGTGATTACCTTGAAAGGCTTTAATTAACATAAATGTAATGACGGAGTGCTGTTTGGTATTTGTAATTTTGAAACTTTCTGTTGGGAAAACAAATGCCTGTTTTCAAATTGATTTCTTGAGATATTTTCACCTCTGACTGTATCAAACTTTGTCCTCAAAGCCTTTAATAGCACAGTGACTAACTTCTGCAATGATCTTTATGATCCTTAGAAGTTCTGTAGCTCAGGTAAGCTGAAAAGATAGTACAGCTGCTGCTGCTGTTTGCTTCTGTTTACTTATCAGTGGTATCTAATTTATGCTGCATGGGAGTGTCTGTTCCCAGCTTTTTGTGAATAGTAATATATTTTAAAATCGTTTAGTCAAGGAAACAGTTGAAAGAAATAAACAGAACAACAACCCTCAAACCTTCATAAAGGCATTACTTTTATATTTGGCACAGCTGAGCATAAATTTATTTCATAAGGAAACTGAAAGCAGTTTCATAGTTCGTGTGTTGTCCTAACCAGTCAAGTCTCAGCTGCTTCTGAGAGTATGGAAATCCTTCATAATACTGCCATTTGTCTTGCACATCACAATCCAGCTGTTTTATGTATAGCTGGACACAAATGGTAGGGTTGTTCAACCTGTCCTACTCTTCAGCGTTTTTAGTACAAAACTGCTTACTGTGGAAGTTAATGAAAAACTAAATGAACATAACCCTTGAATAAGATTTCCTGTATGACAGCATACCCGCAAATGCTTTTAGGAGATACAAATTTTCTAGATCAATGTGTAGCCTCTTGAATACTGTTTTAAGACACTGCTGTAGTGTTGTGCTTCAGCTTCGTCCATCCTCTGATTTTTGAACTGTTCACTTGTGTACTTAGGGTGTTGTACACAGAAAGGGATACAAAATACACTAACTGGTTGAAGATACCCAAACCCTGGAGTTTCTTTGGGAATTGGAGAATTTATGGCTGATCAATTGTTTGTCAGCCATTGCTCAAGCATTTCAGTAAAATACTTGTGTGGCATTAAGAAACAAATATGTGATTTGGGTGAGGGTTGATGAAGGAAAATATTTGACTTGAGAGTAGAGTTAAACAAAATTGATTTATATGTGGGAATTTGTCTTTTCTTTCTTGACACAAATAATGTGTTTTTCCATTTTATGGGGATCTTTTCCAATGACAATTTGTTTGTTTAAAGTCATAGATTTTAATTATTTTGAAACTCTGTTTATCAGCATTACAACATTTGTAATTTAACATCAACTTTTCTTCATATTTTCATCTCAGTCTCTCGACGGTACTTTTCAGTGACTTTTCACAAAAAATAATCTTGTTTTGTTCTGCCTGCACCTGAGAGTGTGGCATTCTTGCAACTTATACTGAACAGTCTGAGAAGTTAAAAACATGGATAGTAACTGGAGGAAGATAGTATATATTTTCACACACATGCAAAATTTTTTGTGGGTTTGGGTTTTTTTGAGAAAAGATAATCTTTAAACCCTTATTGAAAGTTCAGTGTTCATATAAGTTAAATGTTTATTAAGCCTAAATGCATTTAATTCTGTGTGTAGGTTTACCTGCGTTACAGAGTTCTGTGTTGAGTATTTCTGATGCCTTTCTGGTCCTTGTTTTTTGATTCTATAATGGTTGTTCAGCTGTCTGGAAAGAAGCCCTTTCAACTAAGGCTGTCTTTGGCTTTTTTCTTTCTTTTTTTTTTTTTTTAGTCATACATCTTCTGGTATGATTTTTAGGAAATGTTTGATATGTAAGTTTTATGATAGTAGATTGATTTGGCATTCCAGGAGTCTTTGGATGAGAATCCAGTGCCAGGACCTGGGGCTGTAGAGCAGAAATTTAAATTGGAACAGAAAAAGTAAAGCATTTCTTTTTATATCCTGGCTCACTGCTGGAGCAGCTTGACTCTTTATATTAATATCTCAGTGTATTTCTAACTGAATTATTCTGTAGATGCAGTTAGATACCATACCAACTGACCTGTTTGATGTATTTGATTATGCTATAAAACTATAGAAAAATAAGAGAATGTTGAGGTTATGGAGGTGAGGTGAGTCATCACCTGCCTGTCCTCACTCTCTTCTCAGTCCCTCCAGCTTCTAATTTCCTAGCAATTTCACCTGGATTTGACAGGAAGGAGAGAGGGGTTTTTAAATGTTTTTTTAAAGTACTGATTGGTTTGTGGAAAAGTAGCACTTGTATCAGAGTTGCATATTCATGGACTCACTGATGACAGGGCTGCAGCTTAGTTAACTTGTTCTTTTTGGCTTAATGTTAGCTGATCACTATGTATGCCCAGCCTGTGCTGTCTTTTGCTCTGAGAATAGCTATGGGGAACAGGAGGGAGAAGAGGAGGTGAATATATGAGGCACTTGAGGGTTTCATGGAAGATAGTGAAAAGAAACACTGAGGAGGTGGTGGAGGTCAACAAAGATAAGCAAATTTATAGGAGACAAGTTGAGTAGCTCAGCAGTGAAGTTGCTGAAAGATTCAGTGCCTTTTTGATGACGATTTCTGTTATTAGCATGTGAGAATTCATAACCTAGCCAGGTGAAGAATGAACAGACATTAGCTGAAACTTTTCTGTAGCATACCCTTGGAGATGGGAGAAATAAATTATCCTTTTCCATATAATTCTAACGAAAAGGAAGGTGAACACTAAGAAGGACATCAGTAAAAAGATGCTTGTCTGTATTATCTGAGTACACGTTTTGTAAGCTTGAGATCATGAGGATCATGCAGAGTTTTTCACAGGGTTCTTATATTTTTATTGAGTAGGAAAGTATTGTGCAACATGGCAAATGCTTTAGATTTATTTTTCAGACATTTTCTTTCATCACCCTCTGATGTGACTTGGCATAGTGAATTGACCCTTCTTTTTTGATTCTGGGGTATTGATCATTGCTAATGATAGTATTAATGCACATTAGTTAATTGAGTTGATCAGGTACGGAGGGGTTATTTTGTTGTTTCTTCTTAAGGTCTTTAGAAAGCAGGTGGACTAGTTTTGTGTTCACTGTTACTCTTTTAAAGTTCCCCATACCAATTTCCTTTCTGTTTAGATTTGGTCAGGTCACGATTTTTGTTTTGGTGACTGCTAAATAAATACATGTGTATCTGTGTGGATCACCAGGTGTAAACTGGTGGTACCGAGACACCTGTGAAGTTTACGGAGGTTCATAACTGAGTCACTCTTTTTATATACAAAGTTTTCAGGAGCTAAGATTTTTTTTGTGCTCCCTTTTATGTGGTATTGTGAGTAGTTTTTAACTCTTCTGGTCATAGGCCATCTCTTTTGGAGCCTTTCAGTGTCTCAGTCGGAGAGCAATGCCACCTCACCTTGGGTTGCTGGAGGAGTACAACCAGGTCATGGCAGAGCTCTTCTTCCACAGATGGAGATCATGGATTATCTCTGAACTTCTTCTCTGAGTATCTGAAATGAAATAAAATCAGTGCTCTGGATCTGAATGGATGCTTTTCTTTGTCTTCAATATTTCTTCCACTGGGATTTAAAGATTAAATACCTGAAAGTGAATGGTTCTCCTCCTTGAGTGGGTAGCATAACTGGACTGAAATAGATACCATTTTGTCCGTCTTATTCTTTAGCAGGCTACCGTGATTTAGCTCCTGCAGTGAAAAGCAGAACTAAAGGATAAATTTTACTGGTTTTATTGAGAATTAAGTAGAGAATTGAGACTGGTAATAAAACTGGTTTATTTAGGATTGCATTGTCTATATGAAATTGTCTGTATTGTATATCTGAAGCAAGATTGCACTTTTGTCTTTCTCTAAACTGTCTTGGTTGGGGTTTTTAAGTCATACAGAGCTGCAAGATCAAGGACATAAGTGTGCACAGCCTGCCTGTCCACCTGCTGGGTAAGAGTATAATGGTTTATAATACCAACCTGTAACAGTTGCCAACCACTCTGAAAACTTTTTGAAGAAGAGTAAAGGTGTGAGTATTTAAAAAATAAAATAAAGCAAGGTATTTCTCTTTGCTGCTTCTATGATTATGTAGCATGAATTGAGTTAAATTGGATATAGATAATTTTTACTTAAAATACACAAAGTAGTGCTGATAAAATACTAACCACATGCCTTTTGGAAGTAGAGGGAAGAGTAGGGTAGCCGTAGCGAGATGCCTGTTTGAACAGAAGAGGGAGATTGTACGAGTAAACTGTGAGGTGTACATTATGCTTCAGCCCTACCTCAGTGCTACTATTTCACATGATTATTCACGGGCACTTCACGTTTTGCCAGGCATCACGAAGGCCTCAGTTTGGAAAGCTGAAACTGTTTGCTATTGGATAATTTTCCCTGAGCTTTAACTTGCGTTTTGAGTGTTTGGCTTTAGGAGTGTCAGTGAAGTGGCAGGTTCCAAGTGAGCACTGTTTCAGCAGCAGGTGAAGCCAGGGGTGTGGTCCTGCTGTGGGTGTGCTGCAGGCCCGGCGTCAGCAACACTCGAGGGCCTCTCTGAGGTTTCAGTGTTGCTTTAACTGCCTGTGCAGGTGTCCTGAGGCTTTCCAGCAAATACTGTGGGATTACACGAGAACTTTAAAGTGATGTTGATGTTGCTTCCATTCTAATTAGTTGGAAGCCCTTCTGGGTGGTTCCTGATTTCCTAATCTTTCTGTTTAATTACTTTTGTAATGTTCTGCTTTTCATTAGGCACAAACAAATCTATATACTAGAAATGAATGTTGGAGTGGAGGTCCTTGGACTGTGTTTTATTAGTCTGTAGCACTTTAATGCAAGCGCATGGTAAATTAGTGTTTGCCCTCTAAGTAATTAATGTTCTTAAGTAGACCTTCTTCTGTGCTGTGACGTTTGAAGTATGTGAAGGTCATTGTTGTTTTTCTGTGATAATGCTATTTTCTGTGTTAGCACTAATATGATATAGGAAATTTTTAGTTCTGTAATAGTTACAGGAACTGAACAGTAGGATCTCTTAGACAGTAGGCTGTGTTGGTGTTTTTTGAGTGCTGGTCTTGAGGATGGCTAGATGAGCATCTTCACAGAAGATGCAAAACCAAGTTTTGCATTCAAAAAGTGGTAAATTTTTCTGGTGTGAAGAATGCAGCTAGTTTTGTCTCCAGATAAATATATATGCTGTTCAAGCACTAAGTATATTTGAAAATTTACTGTTACGTGTCTTAACAATTTAATTCAAATAATTGCTAAAAATTCAGCCCTCTGTCAGAACTTTTTTTGATTCAAATTAATTCTATCCATTCTGAAGGAAGAAGGTCCTGAGTGAAAAAAAAATTCAAATAGTGTTTTGCCATTTGTTAGCTTGGCAGGATCCAAAAGTTATTAATTTTAGTGTAACCTCCTGGGTATATAACAAGCTACGGTAAAAGGTGTGTGAAATTTCTATGGTTTCCACTGTAAAATTCATCTGGTTTCCCCTATGCTGAGCCAATAGCTTGTGTTTGCTAAAATATATCTTTTAAAAATACCAGTTGCACACTAATAATTTTACAATTGCTAGCTAGCAGTGGCTTCTGAATAGTAAGATTAGAATTTCTTTTGTCTGTAATGCATTAGATTCAGTAACTAAACCCTGCCAGACACAGTGCAGGGATGAACATGTTTAGCTTTCTCATCAGTCTTCTAAACTGTGAACTTATATTATTTATTATCCACATTTTAACTGCGTTTAAATGTTACTTTTGCTACTTGGCAAGAACAGCTTGCTGACCAGTTCTGTATTTTCTATATTAATATCAACATTTTTACTCTTTCTCTCTCATAAAAGATGAACACAATGTTATGATTCCACATGTACACAAAAATTTCTGTCTTCTACCCTTTAGTCATAGTTTTTGTAGTTTGCTTTGCTTTTCTTTCTGTTATTGCAGTGTTTGGCTTCTGGTTATAAGTTTTGTGTTTGTTCTTTGTAAATTGATGTTTTTCCTCAGAATTATTTTTCTGAAGTTTGGAGAGGGGTGTGTTGTTACTATTTTGAAATGGGACTACTTTTAATTGTGAGGGTATGGTTTTTAGAATATTACCCAAATGTTCTCATACACTTGTCATCTGTCACTTTAAGACAAAAGTATGAATTCTTTGTCTTAGTGGATTACTCAGAATTGATTTCAGATAGGCTTTTCTTAGAAAGCTAGTATGCATAAATATTAATAGTCTTCATTTGCATATATATGTTTTTGCTAATTTATTAATAACAATTATAAACATCACTGGCATCTAAGGGACCACTAGGTTTAAATTCTGTTATCTGCTCCAGGCAGATGAGCAATTCTTATGGTCAATTTTATATAAAAATGAGCAAATTCCAGAAGACTCCCGAGTACAATTCTGTTACTTTTAAGCTGGAAAAATAATGGATCATTTTTAGAAGTTCCAGAGATATTTTAATGCTGGTGGTCCAAGACTTGCAGCATACATAATGCTGTTGTTATGGTGCAGCTTTGCTTCCCCAAATTTCCAGCACTTTATAAACTGTTGTGCAAGGAACTAGTTATCCCTGTGGTAATGTGATTCTTCAGTAGATAGTAACTACTTGCATCATCTTCTGCTCTGTTAGACCACTGAGTTGTAAAGAACTAAGAAAATGCAGTTGTCACTGTCTCCAAAATGAAGTACTGCCATTCCCCAAGTTTAGCTCGTTCAACCATTTGATAGTTAAGAGATCTTTTTAGCATTTTAGCTCTACCGTTAATACTAGGTTATAGGTATACTAATTTATACATTTTTTCATGCTCTGATATTTGATTTGTCCTCAAGAACTCAAATATTCTCACTATAAAGTTATTAGTTGTCCACTCACGAGCTTCCTTTTTATTATTAGTTTAAATTTCATCATATTATGATTTGACTATGTTTTTGGAGATACTGCTTATTCCATTGGGATGAAAAGTA
>VYZQ01008277.1:27975-58127 GCA_013400655.1 Mystacornis crossleyi
CAAATGTAATTGCTGCTTGCTGCTCTTTTCCTTAGTGCCAGTTGCAAACCAGCAGCTGGAAGATTATTCAAGTCTCCAGCTATATTCCTGCTTTGTAAAGTGGTAGAAAACTGATCCCACTGCAGAACAGATTCGCATACGCTCATTAATCATAAAATCATAGTTTTCCTCTCCAAAGTCAGGCTGCTCTCACTTTGCAGTGTTTGGGGTCTTTTGTAAAGACAATAATGTGACAGTGGCTGCTGCTTCAAATGAATGGCTAATTGCTGTAGATCTGAACTTGCAGTTGATAATTACATTTGCACAGTAACAAGGCTGTGGCTTGTTTTGCTATGAAATGACATTAAAACTGACAAAGAAATGTGCTTGACCACTCAGCAGTGTGTCTTGTTACTAAAAAAATTTAAAAGCAAGGGACAAAGTCGTCTTCCCAGAATTCAAGGAAAGAATACTCCTTTTTGTTGAGATATTAAGTCAAAATGTATAAATAAAGCAATATATAATAAGTATAGCAATAGCATTTATTCCTTTTATGTCTGTAGTATCCCATATGATCATTTGACAGCATTTCTTAAACAGGAGGTGAAAGCAGAAACCCTAAAATAAGAAGTTTGTTGTGTAAAAAATCTCTGTGGAACTGAGTCTTTTGCATTGTGTATAGTTTCTGTAGTTGTGTTCTAGTATTGATGATGTAAGGAATATAATTCTATTCCTTATTACCTGGTTTCTGGTTCTGCAAAACTTGCCTCTTAAAAGTTACTGCAGTTAGACGGTTTTTATTTTCTTAAAATGACTCTGAAGTTAGTTTTAAACTTACAGTTTGACAAAGTAATGAGTCAACTTTTGGATCCTTGTGAAAACAAGAAACACAGGAACTAAAATCCTGTGTGCTTGCAGACAGGATTAAATTTTTCCCTTGACATAAATCTGTCCCATTTTCTGATACAAGACACACACATACATACTCTTCATACTCACTGTTTTTCCAGAATACTATTTAGCTTCTGTAAGCCTGTATGCAGTGTTTCATTTTCAATGCAAGGAAGAGTAGTGTGGTATAAACTATATCCTAGTACCTTGAATGATAGGAAGCATACCTATAAAACCTCTTCTATCCACATTCTATGCTATTCAAGAGTCAAAAATCTTTGCAACTGGCTCTAAATGCTTAAAAGAAAATTACTCCTATAAATTCATTAGGAGCAGGGGGAGGAGAAAACATTACAACTGGTGCTCAGATGCTTTACTTTGGCTATGTTTTTTCTAAAGTTTTTGCTTGAATTTTATTGTCTTTTTCTTTTTTTTTGGTGGGGGTTGTTTGTCTGAATTGTTCCTAATTTTCTCTGTAAAGGTAGAAAGAGTGAACTGAGGGTGGCTAAAAGAAAAGCTCCTATTTAGATTTTCAGGTTGGGTTGAAGTTAATTTGAGAGTTGGTTGATAGACAAAAGTATTCTGTTGTTTCTGGTAATAATTTTTACATCTAAAAGACTGAAGAAGACCCTAAAATTAAATGTAATTAATAAAATAATCTACATGGTAAATAGAACACCATTTTTCAGTCAAGAAAGGTACTACACAGAGGTATCAGGAAAACTCAAGTTGTGGTTTGGGGGTTTTTTATTTGTTGGGTTGTGGTGGCTTTTTTCTTGAGCCTTGGGGTGATGTTTTGAAGGCTGAAAATGTGTATCAATAATTTAGAGTATAAGGGAGTGCACTTACAAAACAAAAATAGAATAATCCAGAAAACTGAGAGTTCAGGTTAAATTGAAGTCAGAACACAAATACCAAAGTGCTAAATGAAGATAACTGCAACAATGTAGTTCTCTTATAGGAGCATATCTTACTGAAGAAAAATATCTTTAAGATCAGCTTAATTTAGGATCTCAGGTTATTTATGCACACAGGGATGCGGTGTGGCATCCTTACAAAGTGTCATTAGTTGATTAGAGACTTGGAGAAGATATCGACAAGTAATTGCTTACTGTTTGTAGGCAGCAAAGAGTAGTGCTGAGAAATAAATTTTAGAAGGCAAAAGTAAGTGGCATGTTTTTGGCAAAATTATTTCTCACTCACTAAAGAAAAATATTTTCAAGGTCACAATCTGAGTTGGAAATGAAGGAAATCAAATTAGAAAATGTTCTGGAAAAAACATACATTTATATTCTTTAGAAGGGGTTTTGTACCAAACCCGCTGTGAAGTTTCAGGTGTAGCATCAGGTTTTCTCAGTCTTCAGTTTGAGTCCCAGGCTGCTCAGGTGCAACCCGCCGGAGGTGGTGCAGGTACTGGGTGCTGGGTAAGATTCAGCCTGGGTCCTGCTGCTTTTACATGCTAAGCCAGGCATCCAGCTCCAAAAGCTTTCTTTAAACACAGACTAGGTGTAAGAACTGAACGTAAACAGAAACGATGTGAAGATTTTACATTGGTTCAATATGATAGTCATGTGATAGTATATGTCATGTTTCTAACCTGAATTTTACTTTGTTACTTTTCTAAGAAAATTAATCTTCAAATAGATCAGGGTGCTCAGAGCTCTGTTCAGCCTGAGACCCTGAATATTTCCAGGGGTGGGGTGTACACCGTCTCCCTGGGCAACCTGTGCCAGGGTTTTACCACCCTGGTTGAAGCTGTTAAATGAACTGCAATACAATACAGTATCTTAAATCAAAAATTACAGGTTTGAGAAAGCTTGTCCTTGGGCAAGCTTTGTATTTTCCGTTAATGAACTGATTTAAATTCTATTTATTTTACTGTTGACTGCAGTGGTTTGACAGTGGGCAGCTGAGAAGTCTAAAGCTAGTTCTTGTTTTCACAACTTTGTAAGACTTGGGGGTGCTTCTGTGCCATGGAAATCTTAATGACCATAAACAATTGCGACTGATTTTTGTCTTGCCGACAGAACACCACCTTCTTAAACACATTCATAGTGTTTGTGGAGGTTTCAGTTCAATACAAATTCATCATTAATAAGTCCAACAAATGCATTTTAAATTGCTTATCCCGTACTGTGGTATGCCTGCTGAAAAAGTAACTGATGCATTTCCTTTTGTATTTTAACACCATTTCAGGTTATGACCGATTCTCTGCACAAGTTGCTCTTATTGGGGATATTGCTTTAAATTTGTTGCTGTGTTTCTGAATTCAGAAGTTTAACAAAAACAAGTCAGATGCTTGATGTAGTTAGTACATTTCATATGTGTTCTTAAGGTAACTGAGTCATACTATTTTTTTTAAACCAAAAATCATAATTACTAGAATGTCACCTAATGACCTGCTTTTCCAAGAAGTGAGTTAATAAAACATTATTTCCACTTGTTTGCAGAGTAGAATTGTCATAGATGATACATACCATAGCAAGCCAAGTTGTGAACTTTCAGGGTTAGTGACAGAACCAAATCTGTCAGGTCGTTCACACACTTTAACCTTCTCTTCAAATGAGGTGAGTTTCAAAGTGTGTATATGTGTGTTGTTGATGTTGTTGTTCACACTACAGCATGTTTAATAGAAACAGATGTGTGTGATGTGAAACTAGATGGCTGTTTCATATTTGAATATTAAAGAGCACTGTAAAGAAGCTGTTAATGAACTAAGTACATAGTGGATGACAATAGTGGATGACACATCAGCCTGTGTGTTCTGATCCTAGTTGTATCATAAAAATCAGAAGGAACTCTTTGATCAAACTGCAGTTTTTAATTTTAAATATAACGCTGTTCTGTTCCACTAATTTAAAGCAACTTCCTGGGTGAATGAAAACTGCAGCATTTTTGACCTTGCCTTCATGTCTGTGCAGGTTTGTTTTAGGATAAAATTCCATCTCAATAAAAACAAACAAAAGAAAAGGGAAAGAAAAAAAGTCAGAATATGGTGGTTCTGATATATAGGCAGAAATTAGATACCTGAAAGTGTGTTCAGTCCCCTGGAGAACTATTTCCTTTGGCTACAGCTGAAACCTAAAGTCCCCACTTTGGTAGCATTCTGAGATACTGTCTCACTTGGTGTTTGACTAAAGGACATCTTTATAAATTAAAACCTTTAGTTTAGGAAAACTCATTAAAAAGTGAACATAGTTATCTTACGTAAATTGAATTAGAGGGCTTGCCAGACTGGTGGTTCGTGAATGTGATGGGATTTTTATTAGCTGTCTTAAGTCAGTCTTTGGTGGAAATCTTAAAATATCGCAGTAATATGTGAAAGTCAGAGCAGTCTTAAAAACAGTGTTATAAATTCACTAACAATAAAATCCAAGGTGTCAAAAATCATGTAACTAGTTTACAGGTTGTAGTAGTGGATTACGTTTTTGCAGATTTTTATTGGAGATAACAGTCTTAGATCTAATGAAAACCAGAGGAAGTCTAGTTAATAATGTATCTTTGCAAGTACTCCCTGCAGTCTTTTGAATGGAATGGTTCAATAATGGAATATGTGTTTCTAAAACTTTCAAGCAGTATAAATAGTAATATTTTCTAAAAGATGTCTACTTGAATATTATTCTTTGATCAGTATTACAAACTTTCAGTAAACTTTGGGTTCTAAAACTCAAATGAAAGCTGTCTATTACTAATTGTCCATGTGTAAAGTGATGATTTAAGCCTCTTTTTGTTATAAATGAGTCTAATTCCAGTGTTCTGTCTAGGTAATACGTTGCTTATTGTCTCAGTTTCACAGGAGCAGTGAAAGCTGTTTGTACCTTTTCAGTATTACATTGAGTCCGAAGGGTCTCCTCTGAGGAAAACAAGGAATAAACTCTGAACTGTTTTCTCTTTTGGAAAGCAGTATGCATGAAGAAGAATACATATTTCTGGGTTTGGGGTTTTTTTTAAGTTTTTAGTTTAGGTCTAGGAAAAAATAAGTAATCAATCTTACAGCAATTTGGGGTATTTCAAATCACAGAATAAATTTGCTTGGAAAAGACCTCTGAGATCATTGAGTCCAACCTATGACCCAACACCACCTTGTCAGTTAGACCATGGTACTGAGTGCCATGTTTAGTCTTTCCCTAAACACCTCCAGGGACTGTGACTCCACCACCTCCCTGTGCAGTCCATTCCAATGTTTAATCATCCTTTCTGTGAAGGAATTCTTAATGTCCAACCTGAATCTTGCCTGGCCAGCTGAAGACTATGTTCTCTTGTCACTGGGTGCCTGTGAGAAGAGGCTGACCCTGCCTGGCTACAGCCTCCTTCCAGGGAGTTGTAGAGAGCAATAAGGTCCCCCCTGAGCCTCCTCTTCTCCAGGCTAAACACCCCCAGCTCCCTCAGCTGCTCCTCAGGACTTGTGCTCCACACCCTTCACCAGCCTCACTGCCCTTCTCTGGACACACTCCAGCCCCTCAATGTCCCTCCTGAACTGAGGGGCCCAGAACTGGACACAGCACTCGAGGGGTGACCTCAGCAGTGCTGAGCACAGGGGGACAGTCACTGTCCTGGCCCTGCTGGCCACACTAGTCCTGATACAGACCAGGATGCCTCTGGCCTTCTTGGCCATCTGGGCACACCCTGGCTCGTGTTCAGCTGCTGTTGACCAGCAGCGCCAGGTCCTTTCCCACTGGGCCGCTTTCCAGCCACTCTGCCCCCAGCCTGTGGCACTGCGTGGGGCTGTTGTGGCCAGTGTGTGAGACCCAGCACTTGGCTGTGTTGAACCTCGTGCTGTTGGTCTGGCCCACTGCTCCAGCCTGTCCAGGTCCCTCTGCACAGCCTTCCTACCCTCCAACAGATCAACACTCTGGCCTAACTTGGTGTCATCCACAAATTTACTGAGGGTACACTCAATCCCCTCATTCAAATCACCAGTAAAGATACTGAACAGGATCATTAAATTAAGCTCTTAATGAGTATAATTTCTGCTTGATGGTTGTTGTCTGGATGGGTTCCTAAGTATGCAGCAGGAGTCGTGCTAGCCAGTGTAATTCCTTTTTTCAGAGGAGTGGGCTACTGTATGCTGCCTTACAAATCCTGGCATTGTTAGGAAACTGGAGATGGAAATACCTCTTAGAGATCTAGATGGGGCAGCACTGAGGAGTTGCCTCTCTGCTGGGCAGGTGCTCACAGGCAGTTTGGGGATGTGACTGCCTGGTGAGAGTTACCAGCCAGCAAGTTACAGCAGAGGCACTTCACTCACAGATGGTTAGCAAGCTAGCTGGGTAATCCTTCTAAGGTTTATATGTAAAATGGTGTGATGGCAGTGGTATTTTCTTGGGCTCAGTATTTTTATCTCCAGAGCCTGTACTTGCTTTCTGAATCACATGTGTTTTTATGCAGGAACACGTGGCTTTCTCATGCTTCCATATCTTGAAGTAGTTTTAGTTCTGCTTTCTGAATTTGCAGCCGATCTCTTGTGTGTAGTGTCTGTTTCAGGGACTCGACTTCGATGTGCAAACAGCTTGGCATGTTCCTTCTGCCTCTGAATGGACATTTGAGAAAAAAATTATGTAGAGGTATTATTTAATGACCAATAGGGCTTACTCAAAAATTGGTGTTCTTCATCTTATCCTTCTACAGTGTTCACTTTCCTATATTCTGAAAAATAGAGATGTGCTTTCCCCTTGTGTAGTAGTGAAAAATTCAAATTATACAGTATTAAATACCTGTGAGGAGATGCTGCCCGTGTGTTTTAACACAGATTCAGGTGTTGCTACAACTTCCAGTTTTAGGGTACTGTCTCTACCAATATGAAGTAGAAAGAGTTTGGTAGAACTGATGTTGCTGAAAGCCTAAGCTGCAGTTCATAGCTACGCCTGGAGGACTCCTCCATAGTGCAGTCTGTTAGCTGTGCTAATCTGTGGTGCTTGGACAAACTGGTTCAGGGAGCCCCCAAGGTTCTGTAAGGGGCTGCAATTCTCTGACTAAATCAGAGACTCTGGGTCTCTCTCTTTTTTGTTTTTTGCTTTGTTTGGTTTTTTGGGTTTTTTTGCAAGAATCCATCTTCAAGTACTTAGACTCTGAAATTACAGAAGTGAAGTTTTTGCATGGCTTGCACAGATTCAGTAAATCTAGGGTGAGTTCCAACTGGAATAAAACACTTTACACATTTTTTCTTGTAAAGGAGAGCTATCGATACACACACCCCCCAAATGATAGAAGTACGTAGATATGTTAAACAATACGTATGTATCAGCATATATTTTAGTATTTCTTGTGGCTGATAGACCACAGCTGAGATACAGGTCCAGCTTAAAAAGCAAAGCAGTTCCCCTTTTTTATGTATTATACATGAACACTTGCTAATATATTGGTAACTCTGTCTCATATATTTTGTATTGCAGTATCAAGTTGGGCAATACTATTATCTAAAATTATTTAAAATAAATGTGCATTTTAAAATTCCCTTGGTAATTTATCCAACTAATATTCTCTGTACAAAGCATCTCAAGCTTGATAGCTTGGAGAGAAGACTCAGTGCTCCAGTTGTCTTGATACAGATGCTGTATAGAGCACTTCAAGCCACACCTCTTCTAGAGCCCTTTGCTGTTATTTGATGCAAATTGCTACTCTTCTTTTGCACATCAGAAGGGCGGATATGTTCGCACTTGTTATATCTACATAAGCATTTTGATTTGGATAAGGAGTTCATTATTGAAATAAATGTTCTGATTGTTCCCACTTGCCTTACTTTATCTTGGAAGTCAAATCAGATGTGCTCCAGCAGTGGTCCTGCTATGTTCCAGCTGCTCGCGGCCATTGAGTCTTTCTGATCAGACTAGAGCTATCTGGAAGTGAAAATCCTTTGAAATGCTTGTAGCGTGGATTTTAGGACCTCAGCACAAACTGTTCAGCTCCACAGACTCGTTCCTATTTATCTGCATTGCCTCCTCATGTAGCCACTGTCCCTTGTTTCACAGACCAGGGACAGCAAAACCATTTCGAATTAAGGGTAGTCCTTTGCTACACTGGGAATTTGAAAACTTTGTGTCCCCTCAGATGTGTCTTCCATACTGCATGCTCAGATCCAGTGTGTGGTATGATCAGATCATTTGACAGGTCTACATCTCACTATCTTTGACTTGTAATCACCACAATTATTTTGTTACATCAATCAGCTCTCCCAAATATTTCATCAAGTAAGCTGGATTTTGTGAGATCCCTTTGGCTGGCAGTTGTAGTTGTTGACCTGCAGCTTAAAAGGGTCATGTCTCAAACCCATCACTAGACAGATGCTTATTTCCATGTTTTTTGTTTACAAATGAGTGTAAGTCTCACTGGAAAAGGGGAGCATATTTTCTGCTGTTTGCAAGTATCTTTGATGAGTAGTGGAAGCTGGCCAGTGGAGCAGTCTGCAAGTCTAATGCAGCCTGTACTCAGTCAGGAGCTAGTGAGAGATGATTCTGGATAGTTAATAAAACTTCAGTTAACTGATGTTACTGACTCAAGTACCACGCTTGAATTTCTCCTCTACAGACATTGAGCTCTGTTGTGCAGCTTTGCTTTTGTTATGAAGTAATAATACTGCAGGACAAACAGCAGTACCTTTTGCCCTCAGAAGCAAAATTAAAATTGAAGCAGGGTACTTCAAAAGCTCTGTGAGCTTGCAAAGTGTATTTCCAGTGGAAGTCTACGAGCTGCTGTTTCTGAAATGGTCATCTTCTATATGGGCAGACCTTTTAAAATGTTGATGTAGTAGCATTAGTTTAAAGAATGAACACTCCTGTCTTTTACAAATGTACAAAATGTAGTAAAACTATATCTAGAACACTCAGCAGATTTACTGGCTACTAGAATTGCTTTTATTCTGGATTTCCATCCCTTAACAATAATCAGTAATAGGGTTGAAGTGCTTGACGATTCTTCATGCTGTGTAAGGTAGCATCTAACATGAACATACAGCTATCTTAACCAGCTAACTGAGGAAGTGTGTTCATGGTTTGGATAGGTCCAATTTACTATCTATATTCTCTGTTTCTGACTTAGTTTGTGTTGAATGTTGTAGTGTCTTCTTGTTTATTGTAATCTAAGCAAACTGATTTCAAGAACTTACGTCCTTTTGGAGTAGAGCATGTTTAAAAATGCACTTTGTTAATCAAACTCAACTGGCAACTGGAATTCAACATACAGTCAAGTAAAATCTTGCATATCATGACTTTTCTCAATTGGTTAGGCATTGGATGATGAATGTACAACAACAGGAAAGCAAAATCAATGGCACAGTAGACCTATTTCTGAATGGACCACCCAGCAAGTATGTCACTGGTTAATGGGAATGAACATGGAGCAGTATATTACAGAGTTTACAGCTATGAACGTAGATGGACAGCAGTTAATGCAGCTCGACAGTGAGAAGTTAAAGGTATGTGAATATCCCAGGATAGATTTGTAACTGTGTAGGTTTCACTGCTTATTCAGACATATTTTTAACCTACCAAGTCCAGTTTCCTGGTTTTGTGGCTTTTTAAGGGATAGAGTTATTTGTTCTTGTTATTTATTTTGAGTTACTTGCTTTTGAAGTACTTGGAGACAATATAGTTAGATAGTAATTAGTAATTGATTGTAGAATTAAAGACAGGCTGTTTATAGCCAGAAAGTAACAAATATTGCTTCCTTGTTTGTATCTTGAGGAAATAAAAGCAAGCATAATTGTCCAAGGGGTCTTGATATATCTGTCACCTAATTGCAACATAAGGTCGTATCAAAGCAAGTTCCAGCCAATTCAAATAGAATTGCAGGATCCAGTTTTAGAAATCTGTTTCTTCCAGATTTATTCTTCAGATGGGAAGGCGAAAATCCTATCTGGTGACCTTTTAAATGTTTCAGGCTTTTACTCCTGCTGAAAATATGTATCCTGAATCTTTTGAGCCTTTTCTTGCCATTTTACATCTGGAAAACTGCATTGTATATGTATCCCTTATAGTGCTGGTAAATTCCTGCAGTTTTTCTTTCGTGTTAGATTATTAGACTGCGTTTTGGACAGGCAAGAGGTTCATTGGTCTGTTCTGGCAGAGGGCAAATTATTATTAATGATCAGTAGTAGAATTTGAGGGACTTAGGCAGGGAAAAAGTGTCTAACTTCAGTCTCCAAAATATGCCTGCATTTTAAATAGACGTGCAACACTAAATGTCCTGTATTTTATAAAATTTACCGGGCACAGAGGAAATACCAGTGAGTGGCCTGTCAAATGACTGTCTCCAGTTGGGGAACCTTGAATGCTGCTGCCCTAAAGCTCACTGTGCACCCGGCGCCGTTCGGGCTGACACAGTGCGAGTGCAGTCAGGCACTTGGAATCGGGTGCTGCCACCTGCCGATCGCAAATCCAAGTGTACTGTCGCCTTCCTGAGGCTCTTCTTAATTACACACTTCAAAACCCTTAAAATTAAGGAGTAGTTACTGAATAAAAATGCCTTGTGTATAAAAAGAGCTAGAAAAATATCTGGAGACTGCTACTTATGAATGCTCTTTTCTGGAAATTCTCAGGGGTTTGCATGTTTGTGACATGCAACATGAAATACTTATTTCACACTGAGTTGGCCTTGGTTTCCTTACCTACTTTGTTACCCAGATGATTGTTTACAATGCTTTTGAGACCCAAAGTCTTTATTTTTCAAATAAACTGACTATCTTGTAGAAAAGTGAATAACACTTTCTTATACTGTTCATGCATAAGCACTGTTGACAGAACTGTTGGCAAAAATTACTGATGAGGTTTTGTTCTGCTTTGTTTTCCCCCTCTAAAGGCTTTGGGAGTTTCCAGTCAAAATGATCGATCAACAATAAAGAAAAAAATTAAGGATATTAGAAAAACACAGGAAAAACTGGAAAAGCAAAAGGAAAAGGTTCAAAAGAAGGAGAAAGAAGTTCGCAAGACTGGCAGAGTGGTTGCCACTCTTGAATCGAGCTGCTAAAACGACCGTTTTATTTTAGTGCAGACTTGCCTACTCTTGAGGAAGTTCAGCAGATTTGTATATAATTGTACAATTGAGGGAGGAGGGAAAGTGCAACAGTTCAACGTGGTAGGTGGTCTTTCACTTTTAAATTGTGGTCCCTCCCCATTACAACCCAATAAAATGAAATAATATTTCCAGTATTTTTATTTCTAGTTGACTCTGCCTGTACTAATAGACAATAATTTAACTTTCTGCCTTAAGTAACATTTCTGCTTCTAAGGTGTCATATGCCCTTTTCATTGAAATTGATGTTTGTGAAAAGTAGAATACTGTATTAAAAATCATTTCAGTATTAGTCAACTAGCATTTGATAGAGTTCAATCTGATAGAGGGACAATAGAAAAATCCTGCCAACAAATTCAGTCTGTGACAGTCTGTTTATCTGTTGCCACTAAAGATGTATAGTAAAAATTAAGTTTAAGAAAATGGTAATGTCAAATTAATTTAAAAAGAAAGCATGTATTTCAAACTTATGGATTATTTTGTTTTAATTCTTGTACTTCTGGGACTTCATTCAAAATTCTCTTTAGTAGTACATTGTTTTTGAATTCTATGTGTTGCAGTTTACTGAGAAAATAACAAGAAATACTAAACAGTTTTCACAAACTACATATCCTAAGCATATTATTAAGTTTCTGTACACTACCCATGTGGTGTTGGGACAAGGTTTAAGCCTATAAATAAGATCCTTTTTAACCTATTTTTCCTAAATAATACATAGTTTTATAGATTTATGCTATGAATAAGATCAATTTGCAATACATGTATTTCTCTTTTCTACATGCTACAAGATTTTTTGCGGACCAAATTTATATATTTGCTAATTTTAAACAATACTGTTTTTCAAACCTAAAATGCTGAGGGAGGAATTGTAGGAAAAATTATCACTGACGCACTGGGTTTCTGCCTTGTATTTAAATGTTCAGTTGTAGACTACAGATAATTTCTCTTTAAAGGAGGATTTGATTCTTGAAATAGCTTAGAATATGACTTGGTGTTTTGTATATTTACATACTATTTTCTAGAGATACTACAAGAGCACTTCCTTAAATTAGATTATTCCAGAAACATAGACTAGATTAAGTATCAGTTCCACCCTACAATGGACTAGAACAAAACTTACATAGTTCGTTTATGTGGACCAAGTTCTCCTTTAAATCTATGGACTGTTTTTCATTTTAATTAAATGAATGAACTTCACTGTTGGTGTTTCACATTTACTATTTTTTTGTATAAACGTCTTAAATTTCAGCAAAAGGACTGTGTGGAAATGCTTCTGCACACTAGGCATTTCCAAAATAAAGTTGGAAAATCTTGGTAATAACTACTTTTTCAAAGAGGTTATATTTCAGTTTTATGCATTCTTTGGTCAATATTTAACCTATTTACTTTGTCTGCAGTAGCTTTGAGTTGTACGCCAAACTTACAGACCTTGAACCAAAGAGGAATGCTGCCCTACTGAAAAAAGAAAAAGGAATTACAAGTATGGAATCATCAGACGCTTAGGATCACCCACGTTAAGCCACCCTTTAATTAATTCAGTCAAGAAAGTGGAGTGCTTTCATAGCTAGAACACAGAATATTGACAGAACCCCGTATTACCTTTTCCCTTTAAGCCTACCCTTGCACCCTGTGAAGAGTTTTCTCATGAAGCAGACTAGTGGAAATGATGGTTTCAGAGGCTTCCCTGCGTGCAGAGCTGTTGGAGGTAAGGAGGGGCCATAGCAGGGATGATCAACTCCCCTGGCACCTGAGCATGAGAACGCTGAGTGTCGCAGCCCAGAGCATTTAACATCTGTCAGATGTTGAATGAGAAGGCTGGCTGCATGGAACGAGTACCAAGCTACACAATCACCCAAGAGTTTAATTTTTTCAATAGTTTTAATGAATAAATGCAGTGATTCTTTCAAAAAATTAACACAAAGATTAATTTTACAGTGCAAGACTGAGCTAATTTGCATACAAACCTATTAATCTCAGCATTTTGATAGTATACTGCTTTTCTATAGTGATTCACTTCAACGTAACCAGTGTGCTAGCAATGACTTCAGTATAGTAATGGAAATACTGAACACAAAAGTTGTCTTCTGCACTTCTATTGAAACCAAAAGTTACGAAAGATCAAATTTGTAACTAGGATTAAGTATTGTAAATGAAAACACTACACATTTGTATTTTCACCACAGTCATTTGGGGTGCAGGTGAAGAGAGAGATACAAACATAAGTATACAGCAAGTTGTTCTAATGAATCAGAATCCAATTGGTAGTTAGCCGAGAACATGGAAGAGACTTTATTTCAGTAATATCTAAAATACTTAACAGACTTTGTAGAAAACAAACTGTTAGCTTTTCT
This sequence comes from Mystacornis crossleyi, assembly GCA_013400655.1. Taxonomy (NCBI): domain Eukaryota; kingdom Metazoa; phylum Chordata; class Aves; order Passeriformes; family Timaliidae; genus Mystacornis; species Mystacornis crossleyi. Next base: position 41,202 of record VYZQ01008277.1, read on the forward strand.
TCAGAAATACTGCTTGTGGTTGTCCAATGTTACTCAAATCAACAGTTAGTTAAAAGTTGTAAAGTCTAGAATGCTCAGACCTGAGTTTTTAAAAGCCCTTGCTGTAACTTTCAGTTTTAGCTCAGCAAAAGCAATAGCTCCAAGTGTCCCTTGCAGTATTTGTACAGACCCCATTTTACACTATATGGCATTTCTCACATCCTCTTGCAGGGCCAAAGAAGCGAACAGCTCTCAGTTCCCCTCACTTCTAGCCCTGAAGATTGAAAGCTGTGCCAGTTATCACCTCACATCCTTGTAAGGAAGAAAAATAGAGGCTTCAAGGTGCCCACAAGCTTGAGGGGAATAGGTAACCCTACTGTTCTGGTAGCAATTAAGCTACAATAATCCTCCGTCAGACTGTCAGTTTAACTGTGCATACAGTCCAGTTTGTAATGCACTTTCTATTAAAGTTACCAACATTAGCTTAACCAGGGTATAAAACCATTTCATTATTTTGCAGAACTTGGCTAGGGAGATAGCAGGTGATGCACCTTCAATCTGGCTCAGCTACAACTAAAGTAGCATGGGTTCAATTTCCAACATCTCACCTATCCCTTCACTTGTGCTATCTCACCTTCTGCTCTCTGCAGAGATAGTGAACTAGCAAAAGCTAGGCTTAGTGTTTCTGAGGGATTATGCATGTCTGCTGCAGAACAAAAACCACAGAATTACAGGCAGTTTAATTAACTGAGAAGAGGATTAGTTCTCAATGGCTTTAACTGCATCACTCCTAAAATGTTCAGGAATGAAAGGGATTGAGGTGCAACACAGATTAATTCTTTATTAAAAGGATTTAATATCTGAAATGTAATACTCATTCCCTTCTCTATCTTCCCCGTATGTTTCCACAATTTGTCTCTGATTGATTAACATATTCTTATCATTATTAACATATGGTTATCATGTTTATGTTATAGTGTGACTTCCAGTTACTACAAAAATGAGGCCAGAAGCATATCACAAATGCAAAGATATTTTCAAAAACTGTTAATTCCACTTATTCTTAATTACTCCTGAGAAAGTAGTTTATACTGTCAAAGTAATAGAGATGCCCTATTACAGACAAATTTTAAAATCTGTTTATTAAAATAGTTTCCATTTACAGCTGTACCTGACATACCCAAGTCTGAGATCTTACGAAGGCTAGAATGTTGATACTACGTTTTGCTATGACCTACAGAAATAGAGGCAAATTCAAGACAACATTTCTCTACTGTATGCAAGCCAGTGCTATTTTTTAATTCACAATGATCAGGGCAAGATAAGTTTTTCACACGTATTATATATTCACATTACAACCAAAGAAATACAACCGATGCCATGTACCTGAGATACATTATACCAGTAGTAGCAGTTAAAAATTCTTTTTAAAATTTTTTTATCCCTACAGAGATGTGTGGTTTCTACAGCTGGAAAAAACCCCTTGTTGTAGGCAATGTATGGAGGCAACATATCTAACTTTGCAAAATTAAGCTTCAGCATGCTTAAGATTAAAGAACAGAAAGTGCCATACAGTTGCAAGGGTATAGCAATGAGCTCAGTAATTCTTACACAAACTTTTCATTAATCTGTAGTATTGTATAAAGGAAAAATGTTCCAGTGAGCTTTTTCAATAGTTTTTCTAATAAAACTTTTGTAATTATACGAATTAATGCCACATGTGATAGACATTGCCTTGATCCTTATAGAAAACAAAATATTGCTCCTTTGACTTAGCTCTGAAAGCAGTCATAAATACAAAATGAAACAAATGAAGTATGACCTCACTTCATAAGTAAGTGCAGGTTTGGGGGTTGTGGTGGCTGTTGGGTTTTTTAATTTCAGAAAAGTGTAATTACTCTAAACTTTCTGTTACACCACTTAAAATTACTTTCACATATCAAAAGTGGCTCAACATCTTGGTATAAATCAGGTCTTTTAAATTCCCTTTACAGACAAACCCACTTCTTATGAACTGCTGAGGAAAAAGCTACATACTGCGAAAAGTGGTCATGTCCTTTGGCTCACTGCTTGGCACACACCAGTCATCAGCTTCATGGTTTCCTTTATAATGTTTCCAGGCTGCTTTGTTGTATACAGGGAGTCTTTCAATTGATTCTGTTGATAAGGCCTGTATGGAGAAACGGCTGTAGCTGATGATTCTTTTTAATTGAAGTTATTGTAACAGAACAGAGAGTTCCATTAGCAGTTCACATTAGAGCTGCTGATAAATGTAAAATGGTAGAGTTACATCATACCTTGATGTAAATAACTGCATCTGTACCATAGCCTTCTAAGGAGTACAGTTTCAGGTCTCCTTGGAAGTACTGTGCATACAGACGTGATATGGGTAAGCCATAACCAAATCCAGCCTGAGAGGAGAAAAAGTGTATTTCCATTAATTGCATCAATCAGTGGCATTTTCTGTTTTAACTTAAAAGGTAAAATAGACAAACTAAGCATGATGTTTGAGAGTAACAGGAGTTCAGATGTTAACTATTATGCTCTCCCCAAGTTATTACATACCCCAAAACCACAAGAATGTATGGATGATTGTGCTTATGAGAAAATCGTTTCATTCCTTTGTCAGACAGGGCTGGTAGATAACACTTCTTCTATTATGGTGGCTTTTTGAAGTGATGCCATTAGAGAAACCTGTGCTGTGTCTGTGTCACGCCTCATGGAGCTACTAATCTTAAATACTCTGTTCTTAAGTCAGATACACTTCATCAGAACATAGAAAAAAGGTTCAAGACACAATGTCTATAAATATGCAGCTTATACTGAAATTCTGCCAAGCCCTAACTGCAGTAGCAGAACATAGCCCTGAAGTGTTAAGCACAATTTTTTGTTTAAATACTAAATTTATAGAGATAATCTCTCAATGAGCACACACAACACTTCTCTGTAAAGGTCTAGTGTTAGTGACTTGCAGAGTCATGTACATGCAGAACTAGGTATATTTTTAAATGATGAAATGTGGGAGAATAAATACAGTACAGCTGTTCAGAGATTCTAATTTCTGAGAGTTTAGGCTTTATTTCTTAGGCATTTATGACATTCACATGAGACCAAAGTAGATTCTTCATATGCCCTGCCACATCTGTGTACCTTCATCCTTGCCGGGGGATGGTACAATTGACTACACAATACAAATGAACTATGAACTTGATCCAAAGTCATTGCTATAATTATTCTTCCTATCATTCAGTGGCTACAAAAATAATTCAGAATCCTGCTCTCACTACAGTACCTGCAGCATAGCTAAGTGTTCTGCTTGAGGTGGCTGATCTTTAGACTTAGTAGAGAAAAAGAGAATCTTGAACAAATTTAAATAATCTTTAGATTTTTATTCCATTTTCCAATTATTTTTTGAAAAATACTTAAATTAAGCTTGAATTAAGTAATATTTAAGTATTAATTAATATTTATAAAATCNCCTCATAGGAACACCACCACCACGATCACTCATCTGGAACAAGAAGGAGCATTTAGCTTTATATCCCTGAATACATTTTTATAAAAGACAGCTTCTCTCAAACAATAAGCCAGAGAAAGTTCAGGTAAAACATTATTTGAAGCTGTCCCTACTAAGTTACAGGTTTTCTTTAATTCTCATCTCCAACAATGACCAGAGAGAGATGAATCCTTCCCTTTCATCCCTTATCCAAACCATTAAATAAAATAGTACTATAAGAAGCATTCATAATCTCTTGGAGGCAAGGAAATTGAATTGTGCATTGCTTTTATCTTGTTCATAACACACTTTTGACTGAAGTCACTATCTATACCTTTTAGCAAATGCCAGGTTCTGTGTGTATTTTATCTTTATTCCTCAAGAATACTGCCATTTAACTACAATTTACTAAAACCTGTTAGTGAAGAAGTCAAAGGAGTTGTTTACTACAGTTTAGTTAGACCTATGAAAAACCCATTGCTTGGAGCTGCTCTTTGAAATCCAACATGGATGTTGTAAGAAAAAGAAGAAACTGCAAACTGTACTTCAGGAGGTTTGTTTTGTGTGGAATATACAATATGTATTTCAACTTTTCAGTTCTGTCATTGTCAGGTACAAAATGCTGATGTTACAATTGTATAAAGATGCTGCTTCCTTTTTAGTCATGGTTGCTTCTAAGCTAGGCAAGATGCAAGCAAGTACAGGATGCTATTCCAGAACCCTCAGTGTGACTGCAACCTCTTAATGAATTTCCTACTGAGACAGTAAGTGAAATTACATAATGGTCTTTTTACTTACATACGTCACCCCACACAATCTACTGATGGAACCAGATCAGCAGCTCAAGTTACTAATATGCTGCTCATGACAGGAAAGAAAAACCTAATCAAAATAACCTTCAAAATAATAAAAAGTGAGTACCTTCACAGTTAAATCCTCGTTTCCCAACGTGATGTGTACATGAATTGCAGGATAAATGCATTGATCAGCATTATGTTCCATGGTGGCTCTCATTGCATTCTGTAATTTTTAAGTACAACTTAAATCCTATTCACTTTGTATATTATTGTAAAACATCAGTTTAGTAGTTATTTTTATCTTGTATTTAAGAATCACAACAAATGCATACTGGTTTAGAATGGGTTTTTTAATATTTCTGGTTTATTCAGTATCAGTATATATATAGTTTATTAGAATACAGAGACTTCAAATATTTAATTTTTTTACAGGAAACCTGTGAATAGTTTAATGCACAAGAGTTTTTGTTCTAGTATTCCTTATAATGCACGTAGTACATGCAACATGACACAAAGTCCCAGGAAAGTCTAGGACTGAACTGCCTGAGGAAAGCTCTTCAGGACCTGTTACACATTTTACCAGATTTGAAGACACGCAATTTTTGGGATAGCTTATTCTCACTTGCTTTATTAACTAATGTCTTCATATGTTTTAAGATTTAAGCTGTCTATTCAGAAGGTATTCAGAGGCTAGCTAAAAGAGATACATCTTCCCAAGCTGTTTATTTTCTACGCAATTACTGTTTCTCTATTAGTAGAGTGTAGCCCTGTTCCTGCAGTCAAATGGCAAGAAGTTTGCACTTGCAAAAACACACTATTATCTAGAATTGGTTCAGAAAGTCAAAGCAATACAATCTCAGTAAAAAAAGATGTATGAAAGAATTGTGTAATTAATGGTAAGTGCACAGACCTTGAAAAGTTCAAAAACCATGTGATAGAGATGTGATGGCACGTACACCACTTGCATGGGCTGTCCTGGTGATTTAGCTGGAGAGAGGAGAGTCTAAGTAACTAAATAGCAAATGAGATATCTTGTATTCATTCCCACAGTAATTCAAAATGTGAATTTGTATTGGTGAATTTAAAGAAGGAAAATTTGAACAGAACTCTTTTGAACAGAAATCTTTTGAAAAGCTGTATGTTAATCAAAAGTCATAATCAAGATTTTCAGATATTGCTTGCTGCTTTAGAAATGAATCTTAAAACCCACTGTGGCCTCACTGATTAGGGCATATCATAGTTGCTTTCTGATAACCTCCTCACAGGTATCATGAAGGTGGAATGGAATGTCTTGTATAAATCTTTAAAGCATTACAAGAAATCTTAGGAAGGGAAGGAGCCTGCTAAAATTTGTTACATCAACAGCTGTAGTATCAAAAACTTCTATTCATGTCAGTTTTCTGATTAAAGGGAGGAATGGGGAAAGCATTCTTTCAGATTTTAAAAAACCTAAACTATGACAGTAGATACCGAGAACACGTGAACTATATGAAAAGCAGGAGAACATTTTACCACCAGCTCCTCTAGAAGAAGCCATCATGATGTTCAAGACTATGCCTTGCCCATATTCACTTACCATTCAACTCTTCAAGGATAAGTTCTGGAGAGCTCATGTAATATAAATCACAAAGTCTTTTGGCATTTTCATAGCCATCTATAATAATAAACACAGGAAGTTACATTTCCCCCTCTCACTTTTTTTTCTCCTTTAGAGTCTGCCAAAAAAACAAAAATTGGAAGTACTGTGCACTGTTAGGGAGACGTGTGTTTTATCACAAAAACTGGGTTTATAGGAAAGAGAAACAAAATTGTATTACACTTTAAATAAAACTTCTGCTCCAGGTAAGAAAGAACTAAACAGTATATGAATATCAGGATGTGTATTTGCTCTTAGTATAGACATTCATGTAAGTTTTCAGGATTCTTGTTCTTATCATCTGAATTTACCTCTAATAACTTCAACAACATTGCAGTTAGGATCAATGCTTCCAATGTGTTTTGGATGAGCTGGATTAATTTTCCCACCAAACAGTAAAGCTGCCAAAAAAAACACACTATTTAATATCCAGTATAATTTTATAATTTTAGTTTGTCTCTTTTGTTTTGCTAAATAAAAAATTCACAGGCAATCTATAATTTCAGTCCTCACCATACTTGAAAGCCTACTATTAATAAATATTTTAGGAATTGTACTGAGTTATAAATGGAAAGGCAAATAGTATACTCCTAAGTGGCACTTTAGTACATATTAAGCACTTAAACATTAAGGAAAAATACAATTGACATGGTACAGGTATCATTTCCCCTCCTTTCAACACTGGCACTTACAGTGTTGATTAAGGAGCATTCTGATTGAAATGCGACTCATGTAGAAGCGGTCTAAAAAATACTGCACGTTCTGTGAGGTCACTGGATCAATGCCAAAGCTTTCCTTGTATTCTATTACTCCTTGAGCCATCGTAGGAATTACATCATTGTGTCGATTCCGGATTTTTATCACAGTATCTGTAAAACTAAAAGGAATCCATTGTTAGTATTTCACTTTTGAGGGAATTAAATCCCCCGGCAAACAGAGTGCCTGTCTACAAAAATGAAGACTTCCGTACAAAAATATCACACGTCTGCTGACTGCAGTAAGAAGGCAGCTCAGTCCTTACAGTGTATTTCAGGTGACTAGCATTGAAACAACCAATAAGCAACTATTTTGACTATTTATAAAATTATTTTTTATTTATTATCTGGATTACTGCCAAGAAAAAGAGAAAACCATACCAACTGTTTTCATGCAGAACATCCCATGCCTGTCAAATGGCACTTATGGTCAGCCAGCACTGACCAGAGTATTCTACAGAATGACATTATGCTAAAGTGCTCCATTTCCTGCTATAATGTACCCTCCTTTTAGGGACAGGGGATGACAGTGCTGCAATTCTTCTGTAAAGATTTGAGATAGGAAATTTTTTTAAGCTACTGTTTTCTTGCCAGTTCTTCCATACAATATTAACAAGATATTAACATATGTGACAGCAAAGCCTTACCTGTGAATAGCCCCTGAATCTTCTGAGCTTTTGTCCTTAAAGTCAAGAATCTCCTGAAGACTTTGGACATACCTTTCAATGAAACAAACAGGATAAAGAGCAATTCTAGTATGCCTCCCCTGATCTCTCTGGTTAGCAATTTGTGGTCTTTCCATGTTGTGTGTTTCCAAATCATTCTGCCTGTCTCTCCTGTGAATTTTGTTAGATTCCTTTGAATCTGTTTATTCCAAAATTGCCAGAGCAATGAATTCCACAATTCAATTAGAATGCATAAAATGTATCATCTTTGTGTTTTAAACCCAGTAGGTGATCACTTATTTGCAGCCTCAGAGAGTTCCTGTTACTAGAAAAATCTTTCCATTGGTTCACGACTTAAATATTTCTGCCATCCCTTTCCTTAGATACTTATTTTCCAAGCTGAAGAATTCTATTTGGTTTCTCCTCACGTAGAAATTGTTCCAACCCTCTGATTATCCCTCTTGGTCTTCTGTTCAGGATGGAGCTGCACGCAATTCAGGGGAATAATGGGCTAACACAGTGGTACAATTATATTCCTCCCCATTTGTTATTTAGGTCCTAACACTATTTTCCTTCTTGCCATCAACTGACATCCAGAAAAATATTCCCAGTAGCATCAAAATTTCTTTTTCCATTGTAAGCAAGCAAGCACACAAGGAGAGGAGGTTCTTCCCTGTGTTTACTTTGCATTTGCCCAAATGGAAATAATTTCCCATTTGATCAATGTCATCTGGTATCATGAGAATGTAAGCATTTCTGTTTCATTAAGAGCCTTCATCTTCATTGATAGCTCTTTTCATATTCAGTCATCTAGTCAATCCCACTTACTGGAAGATTTTTTAAAAGCCTTTACAGAAATCCTTGTGCCTTTAGCAGTTGCCAAGCAATCTCTTTGTTTAACTTACATCTTAAAAAAGTTTATGCCTAAGTTCCTTACTTGAAAGCAAATTTTATTTTTAAAATAATCTCTTTTTTACTTTATTACCGTCATGTTCTCTCTGTTGTTTTATGTTTTGGCTTTGGGAGCTTCCTATTGCTCTTTCTTCATATTTTCTATACCTTTACTCTCAATCTGCAATAACCTGTCTTGTAAATGGTTTCTACTATATTTTGAAAACATTTTGTGCCTTAGTCTGCTTCTGTTGTTTTCTTCAACTAGCTTCTTCACTTTCAGGTAAGTTCCCTATTAAACACTGTTTTCGTGGATTTTTGTTTAAAAAAAAAATTCTATCCTCATACATGAACGTGTGCAATACTTAATGATTTTTTAATTCCTTTGTGGGTTCTTTAATTGCTCCTAAAGGTTATTTCCCACATCTGTAGATTTAGTTTCTGATGACACTGGTGTATTTAATATCTAGGTATAAGTTAGTGGTGTTCACCTAACAAGCCTATGAATTGTTTCAGTACAAGAGAGTGAGTTCCTCCAACCTGTGTATATGCAGAAGGTCACCCTTCAAGGAATGGAATGTCACTGTGCTTACCAGCTCTGCACCAGCTGAACTGAAGGTGTTCTGAGGAGGTTGTCTGGAAGCAAGCTTATTTCCTTCATTATGTTTGCCAATCTCACAGGCAACTCTTGTCGCAGAAACATAAATGAAGTCTTTTCACAAGCATTTTCAGATCCTGAGACCAATATGACATCAGAATTAAGTCAGTGCTTATGGTAGAAAACTGCACAAACTCTTACTTTCTTGCTCAAGAGGCCTATGCCTTGGTTTCAAAGCTGACTCAGCCAGGCTGGTAGGCCAGTGTTTCTTTCATGAGAGCAGCCCACTTGTATTTCAAAATTTATCGAATACTGAAATCTACTGGTAAGGAGAATCTGCAGTATATAAAGAGAAACTAATGCAACAGTCGCAGACCCATACTATACAACTTTAATATGGCTTCTCTCCGTGTGTATTGTTCATTTTATTTGCAGCAAACATTGACTCTAACCAGCACCGATCAAACAGTATGTCATTCTGAGCATGTCAGAGAAGCAAATGAAACCAGCGCAGGAAACTATTTATGAAGTAGCATAGTTCCATGCACCCTGCTTTTAATCACTGACCTTAGTGAATTACCGTAACTCATCCTCAAAAACACTTTCAGAAAATAAATTCAGTAATATTGATCAACTACATCTGTTGTAGTTTAAATTCAGTCTTACAGGAACGGAAGTCAGATGAATGAATTCACATGAATAGTGAGAAAGAAATGAAAGACAGCTACTGTGCTTAGCCATTAGGATACTAATACATTTAATTTTTTACCTTTTTAAAAGCTAAAGTGAAAATACTGCCTCTATTGATGACTGACCTGTCCTTTTGTAAGAACAAGTGTCATCTGTGGGGGTGGCAATTAAACGTGGTTATTAAAATCAAGACCTACTCCCACAAAAGCTTGTTTTCCTAGGCGAGAAAGGAGGGTGCAGCGTGGGGAAGAGACTAAGAAATGCTGCACTTGATTCTCACCCAGACTTCTTTCTAGACTTCAAGACTGTCATGTAAACAGCATCTGAACTTCCTAACCTGCCCATCTGCTGCAGTGAAGTACATACTTCAGGTCTGGTGTTTCACAACAGGTATCTCCTAAAAATTAACTCCTGTGTTACTGCTCAGTTCACTCCTTCCATTTGGCAAGGGGAAGTTGGGGAAGAAGATGAAAAGAAGGGAAGAGGAAAGAGAAAAGGAAGGTGGTAGTGCCTTAAACATGGAAAATCTTCACCAAACTGAAACAGAGCAGTTTACTTTAAAGCACATAGACTCAGACACATTATAAACTACACTGATGAAAGAATGTCAGTTAATAAAAAAGTGAATAATTTACAAGAAACTCCTCCACAATGGCATGCACCAGCATTATGCATTGTCTATGTATGACCTCTGCCTAGAAACCTTTCATTCTTCTCCCTAGTTAGATTGCATTTCAGGCATGACTGTTACTGGCTTTTCTCTTTTCTTGGGTAAAATTCCAAGAACAAATGAGATTGGAGGTATTAGAATGTAAATATAATCCTTAAATGCCGCATATACACAGCAAATTACATTCCACAAAATAGTTTTTGTATCTGAAGGCCTTATCTTTGCAATCCTGGGTCGAATATGGAAGGCAGTATAGGGCAGGCAAATTGAACAGGCAAATAACTCTCTTTCCCTGTGCAGCTACAGTCTGTATCTAGGCAAAGAATGGGTAAGATTCCTACAGAAAATACTGTGGTCTTATAACCCAAGACCAGACCTGAATTTGCTTACAGAATATTTCATTTTTTTAAGTTAACTTTACCAGATTGTATTATTTCCTCTTTGACTGCTCTCACTATAGCAAAAGGAGCAAAAAGAAATCCCTAATGAAAACACTGTCAGATTATAATGGCTACAGAATGTCTTATAGACAAATACTGTCTCTGTCTTGCACTCTTTTTTAAATTTCTGTTATTAGCTTTTACTCTCTTTGATTAAATGCTTAAGCAAAAGAGAGAAAAAATATTTTAACGTTTCCAAGGTTATTTTTACCTTATGTTCAGGTACTGCTAAGAGCAAAAAAGTATCCTATCTTTTGACACTAGGAAACAGAGTGCCTTGAAAATAAACATTGATTTTATGGTAAGCATTATGTTATCAGTAGTGGTAAAATAATACAGGTCAAAGCAAACTGTGAATTGCGAGATTCTTTGCTTCAAAGTATGGTAGCAACAGAACATATGGTGGGGCTCCTGCAGGAATCTGGAGTTTTAAATGTCGACTAGATTTCATTGCCACAAGTGAAACATTGAATTGATGAAGTGACAGCAGATAATTAAGTCTTCTTTGTAAGTCTTCCTGCTTATACAAAGTTTGGGGTTCTAGGATTAGCTCTCACTTAGGTTTTACTTACAAAACTATAAAAAACCATGAAACTATTAACTACTTAAATATATAATGCTTATGTAAACATGTATGCACAACAAAGTGCGTGGGGTACAGAAACAACGTATTATAGAATGGCACCAACCTCAGGGTTTGAAAAGGTTTCTCAGTGTGATTTACACAACCTTTCTCTATGTGGTCTTTGCTTTGAAGCAGAACAATTGCTGTGACTCCTTTTGTTTCCAAGCTGGCAGTCAAACCTGGAAGCATTAGGAGTGATTTTGGCACAGAGCATAAGACTGAGTATCCTGTTACTGATTTACTCATTTTCAAGACTAGATTCCAAATCCTCCAGGATGGCTCTTCGGTCTGCATCCTGTTCCTTCTCTCACGCATCTTCTAAAACAACATTTGGGTAGGATGTTTCTGTAGGGCGCAGACAAGCGACTGAGAAGGGATGACTGTTTCAGCCCCTCAGTGCCAGCTGACGCTAAACGTTTCACGTGTTTGGAAAATGCCTTTAGAAGGCCGCATGCTGCTTTGCAAAAGGCTTAACCAGTCTCACCTGTCTGAGTCACTGCTCTAACGATACCAGTTGTCACAGCTGTTCCCACCCTCTCCCCAACGCTGCCGGTTCTGCAGGAAAACACTCAGCTCCCCTGGTGGTGCCAAAAACTGGAGTTTTCAGCTAAATTTCAACCTTGTCATAGTTGCAGTCTCCGGGAGTGAGCCAGCTGGGCTCCCTTGCCCCAGAAGGGAGCAGAGCCCTTTTCGGCCAGAAGGCACAGCATTAAAAGAGATAAGCAACAACCGGGCAGCGCTGACGGGGTGAGGGGTCGCGGCCGTCCCGCTCCTCACAGGAACCTGTGGGAGGAGGGGCTGCGGTTGAGGGCGGCTCGGCGGGGACTCACCGAAGTCCAGAAACTGCTTCATGGAGAGCGGCGAGGGGGAGAAGCGGGAGTAGAAGTCCACCTGCTGCGGGATGCTGCCCGGGGAGGCGCTGCCCGGGGCGGCGCCCCGCAGAAGGGCGCGCAGCAGCCTCATGGTGTAGCTCCGACCCCTCAGCTCAGCCCGACCCGGCCGCCATTTCCCGCCGCGCCACTCCCCCGGCCCCGGCCCCTGCCCAGGCCGCGGCCGCCTCCGCCGCGCCGCCGGGAGGAGGTGCCCGAGGGGGGGGGGGCGTCTCCGCCCGGCCCAGCCCCGCAGCGGCGCGGGGCGGAGGAGAGGGCGGCTCTGAGGGAGCGGAGCGGGGGCACCCGGAGCGGCCCGGCAGTGCCTGAGGCGGCTGCTCGGCTGGCCTCAGCGCCTTGACGGCCCGCCAGGAGAAGGCGACGCTCGCTTCGTGGAGGAGCCCGGCCGCGGACACGTACGCGGCATTACCGGGGCCGGTGTCGCGGCGAAGGGCTGTGGGTGCGCGCTGGCCCACGGGTGGGCAGCCGTGAGGGGGCCGGAGGAGCTGTGGGCGAGGGCCTGCGGCGAGGCCGAGAGATGCCGGTGCACCAGCGGCGTTCGTCTGGCATCGGGGTGCCCGGGGCCTCGGCCGTGCGGGCTCAGCGCACACAGGGCTCCCCCTCGCCGTGGGCTGGGGCCGGGGCCGTGGGTGACCCGCGGGCTGGAACGGGAAGCTGAAGAAGCCCACAGAAGCGCCGGCGTTATTCGTAGGGCCAGCGGGAGGGCAGAGCCTCACTCGAGGGAATCGGCCGGGCTTGAACAGCCAGGTCTCTTCTCACTGTCGCACCTGTGCGACCCAGCTGCGGGGTAGGCTGGGGTTTCTTTCAGTTACCGGGAAAAAGAGATTAAACAAGCAAAAAGAAGAACACAGATGAAGAATAGGGTTTCTGCCTTTACAGATACACTCCTGCTCGGTCAACAGTGAAGACAATACCTGTCTGTATTGGTAGAAAAGCGCCTGGACCGTGTGTCACAGTAAATCACTTTACTGCCGGTTAAAATGTAACATGTGAGGTACCAAAATGTGTATTGAATGGTTTATTGTCCTGCTCTGGTAGAATTATCTGGAATACTAACAAAAAAGGGCAGTTAAGAGTGATTATAAGCATTTCTGATAAACTTACTGCAGCATAGATGTTAAAGAACTTTTTGACACTAAGCTTTCATCTCCATCAGATAGATTTATTGGTACAGATTAATTTTAATACCTGGTAGCTTGAGCTAGGTGCCTCAAAAGTTGGACTCCAGGTGAAGAAATCCTTGGGCAGTTATTACAGTCTAAACTCTGCACCCCTCACATGACAGTCTGGATCAGTAGCCATATTAGAGTCTGGGCCTTTCTTGCCCTTCATTGCTTTGCTGTTTTGTTACCAAGTGTTTGCCACGTGGGCATCTTCACATCCTCTTAGGTCTGTTTCTGTAGGGGTTTCAGTCAGTTCTGTAGTCCATGTTATAATGTGGTTGCTCCAGCTATTAATTTTTAAGCAATATTTAAATCACAGTTTTGTCTGTTCTAACTGTTAGTAATGTTTAGGGTGTTAGTTCCAGGCTTCACTGTGATCTATCTTTGCCTTATGCAATATAGCTATATAGCTCAGCTTGATATAACAATTCTAGCTACTTTCAGATAATATTAAATTTTCAGTCATTCCTACCTTTGTTTCGGTAAGCATACCTGCTTTAATAATTTAGTATTTGATATGAGTTTAACTTAGTGAACTAGCAGAGTTTGAAGGCAAGGTTCAATCTGTTAGTTACTACATAGGCCATAATTCACACAAAGGCACGGAGGTGTGTGCATCTATACCTGTGAACAAAGTTTTCATGAAAAGTTCCCCTTGAGTTCAGTGGAATACATCAAATCCATTTACGTTTCTCAACAAGCAAGAGTGATCCTTGAGGGCTGTAGGGGAATGGTCTTTCAAGTATGGCAGACTTGAGGGTTCATGAGCTCCAGGAGGTGTCCCACTCAGAGAGCTGCTGGTCACAGCCTGCTGTCATCTGGGAGAGCCCAAAGGGTCTCTCTTGGTATTGCTCTTTATTGCATCAGGAGATGTTTGGCTTTAGTCACCAGTATGTCTCCAACCTGGCCAAAAACCAAGTTTGTAACTACCTGAAATTTTGGAGGAGAAAAGTCCAGTAACAATGGTTCTATTTCATTTGCACTGCAATTGGGGGAGGTAATTCCTGAGATCATAGAGCAAGCCTGAGGAGGTGCAGGAGGGAATGCACCATCACAATTCCCCCATGTCTGAATTCAGTTCGTGGTGCTCCACAGAGTGACAGTGTGGTCACCTCTTGCTTCTATGCCAATAAACAGGTTCCAGTTGTAATTTGAGGAAATTTTTGGTTACCTAATTATTGTGGGTTTGGTAAATGTTACTAATATGTATCAAGAAGGCCTCTGCAACAGTGCCATCTGTCAAGGTATTCTCCACACTACACCATACAGAAATACTGTTCAATAACAAGCATTAGCCCAGTTTACCTTTTGCATTTCAGTGGGCAAGGTGCCCTCTTGACCTTCCCTTATAATCACTGTTAACAGTAGATTGTACTCACAGTGAAGAAACATATATAGTGGGGAATGTACTATAGTTACCATATTGATTAAAATAAAGAGAAGTGAGGGTCTCCAGCCTGTGGGGAGCTTGTTGGTGTGTGAACCAAATTTGGTTCATGCTGGCAGTAGGTGCTCCTGTGAGAAGGATAAGCAATCCTTTGATCGCTAACCCGATCTCCAGTGGAGATGTGCTGGCATCATTCCTGGTGTCATTCCTGAAAAGAGAAAACAATATCAACAGTGGATCATGCCCTGTATCATCTCCTTTTTTTGTTGTGGATACTGGTATTTGCCCCATAAATTCATCTTATTAAATCAACTTTTCAATATTGTTTGGTTTCCTTTAAACAAACCTTGTACCTGTGAGTTGTCTGTGACATGATAGTGGCGGTGGATATCCTATGGCATCCATTAGAGCAGGAATAGTTTTGATATAGCAATCACATTAATCCGTTCAGTGCTTTCTTGGATTGCCCCCCATTTAAGGTTGTCTTATTTCTTTTTAACGTTGCATTGAAATATGGAAAACATTTGATTCAGTCAGCCTCTAGATGCAGTTTCCTGAGCAGTAACTGCACCAATAGTATGTGAGAATGAAGCAGGATTAGACTGCTTTTTTCATCTGCTTGGTAATCCGACCGTACCTTAGTCTTTATGCTGAAAACTGAACGGCTTGTTCTGCTCTGGCCAGGGAGTGGTGGCTAATGGGGCGAACTGCTTGTCTGTCTCTGCAAGACTTCTACAAATACAATTGCTGCTTGTAGGCCCCAGGAACACCAAGGAGTAGCTTGTGCTGCTCCAGTTTGTAAAAGTTTGGGACTTGCACTTGAGAATTGGTGTGCTCAAAACCATTTTGTGGTGGTCTCTTAACTGTGAGCCAGCGCTAGATAAAGCAATGCCTACAAGCAGTACATCGAGTCTTTGTAAACTGTTGCAATTTCTCATGATGACTCTGGATTGGCTTCATCTTTTAGATCTGTGTTGTTTTATGTTTCAGCTTTACAGACATGCCTTAAAAACTGGCCTTGAGCCTAAAGTTATCTTTGGACAGCAGTCTCCAGCCACAAGACGTGGCAAGTGCTGCCAGAGGTTAAATAAATCATTGTGTGTTGTAAGCTAGAGACCATACACAGTCACGTAAATGTTCAGCACTCTTCTCAGGAAAAGTTGTGCAGGGTGACCAGTCACAGAAGTAACTGTGGATAAAAGAATGGTGGATAATTCTTTGAATGCTGTGTTCAGAGAAGAACCTCTCTATTTACCTAATGGTGTTTTCTTGGTCTTGTTTAAATGATTGATCAGATACTGATCCATGTAAACATGTTCTGTTAGAGAATATTGAATTATTGGAGAATATTTGGAGAATAATTGGAGAATTATTGGAGAATATTTTGAATGCTCTGTCTCCCCTAAAACCTCTCATTGATGATTTTGTAGGGGCTTGCTCTGATGTGATTCAGTGTGACACCAGCCAGAACGCTGATGTACTAATTTCTGTAAATTCTTACGCAAACCAAAAAGGAGAAATGTATTATTTTTGCTATTTGGCATTTTTCCAACTCATATTCATGCTTATTGGTGTTCTTGAAATTCTGATACATCTGGATCCATAATTTAAATGGGACAGAACAATTCAGTTTTCAGAAGAATTGAAAACACAACATTTGGTTGAATTTCAATTTAATTTTTTTTTTAAGTTTGAATATTGCAGGGTGTTCCGTAGAAAGACTTTCTTGTTTGTTACGGTGATACTGGAAGTCATCAGTTCTTGTGTGCTGCAGGTACTGGTGCTTTTTTCCTTTTCTTTAATGTCCTCCAAAGTAGGTGCAGCTCAGATTAAGAAAAACTAAGTTGCCAGGTATGAATATCCTTAGGATATCTCTTTCTTTTCTTTCAGTGGTTTATATGCTTTGCTGCAATGCCTGCACAGTCACCTGGCCCATCTAGCCATATCTCTTCTCAGCTTGTCTACTTAACCTGCACAAATTGTTTGTTGTTCTTAGGTTTGTCTTCGTTCTTAGGTTTTTGTTGGTAAATTGAGCTTTTGCAATGCTAGTCAAATTCTTTGGGTTACGTTGGCTTATGTGGGTTTGGTCTTTTTTTTGCAGAGGTAGAAATTAAAATATATAAAAATGGCAGCAAAGTTGGCCAAAAATACAGAGGGGTTTCTATAGGAGTTATCAAACTAAAGCAGATTTAAGAAAAGATGGGTTTATTTTTATCCAGTGTGTAATTTAACTTTGGAGTTTGT
>VYZQ01008288.1:0-11675 GCA_013400655.1 Mystacornis crossleyi
TACCAGGTAACCCAGGACATCCAGCCTGACACGTTTGGCACCATTTGCAGCAGGAGAAGCCATGCAGGAAGCCTAGATCCAAGAAACTTTCACTGGGCCCATCCCAATCAAAACACCAGTCATCTCCTTCGGTGGGCATCCTCTAAGCCGACTGTTACTCACAGGCTGAGCTCATGTGGCCATAAATGTTTAGGCTGTCCAAGGCAGGACTGTCACCTTCTCTTATGTCCATAAAACAACCTTGATTTTACAAGCCCAGTTAAGGAGCCTACACAGTGCAGCAACATCCAGCAATGCTGAATTTAAGGCGTACAACCCTGTACAACTGCCCACTCTCCTGAAAGCAAAGTAATACTTTCCAAACAATTGCTACTTTAGATAAAGAATGAATTAAAAAAACCCAGCAGTGCAAATGGTATTCACTATTTAGGACCATCACTTCACCCAGGAACATGCACAGTAACCACAGCACCGTCCTCATTGCATGCTGGCTGCTGCACTGGTCTATCCTGACAAGGGATACTTCCACTTACAGCCAGACAAATTCAGTGAAATTTACCCATAAAAATATTGCACAGATATTGTTTCAAAGATGTGATATTATGTGAATCTCTGTAGAAACTTCTGGGATGGAAGATGATAGATAAACAGAGGTATAAAGTAATAATTATAGAGCATCAGGCCCATGTCCCTCTTTGTAGAGCTTTTGTTTGAACTTTTGAGCTAATTACTGTTTTCTAAGAATACGACACACTAGGCAGGAAACAGGCCTCCTTAACGGTAAAACTAAAGACTGCTTGGGTTGAAATATTTAACTGAAAATCATGACAGATTCAGCAAGAGACGGTCCCTGGAGCCAGAATGGTGCTGGCTCCAGAGGGAGCCACTATCTTGCTTTTGCAGTGCCAGCAAGAGGCCAGTGCACAGAAAAACAGCGGCAGCTGAACCACCACAAAGGCTTTCCAGTGAAAAAGCAGAGAGGGTACAAGGGGAGTCTCTTCTGCATTAGATGAGGAGTATGTAATGAAGCTGCTTTCCCAACAGTAAGTGACAGCAAGCGTGTGCATTGTGCTATTGTACTGAAACAAAGCAGATTGTTTTACAAAGAACGCAAACCGTCAAGTGCTGCCAGACGAGAGTGAGCGTGGGTGCACCCATATATGTGTGCAGCAGAGGAAAAGAGCAGTTTACACTCAAAAAACATGCTCTGGGTTTGAAACTCCCTTAACAAAAGAGCCCACAGAAGAACAAACCAAAAGGCAATGGAGAAGAAAAGGAAAAAGCAGTCTGTTGAAAAGGTCTAAGACCATCTTCTACACACCTCCTCCCAAACACCTGTAGTGTTGTTTTTGTCTTGTTAAACAACAGAACAAGGCCTCCTTTTGTAATTGCTTGAACTGTACTAACCTTGGACTGTGCTCAGCTGGACAGCTTCTGATCACTGTGGTCATACAAAGCAGATGAGGGATGAGCAGATTGGGAGGGTCAGAAAGGCGAGTCAACACACCTTGACATAGACAGAACACACAGCCAAGAGCAAAGACAGAGGTTCATTGTTTTCCAGAGGAGCAAGTCCTGGAGAGGTCAAGAACATCCTCACCGCAGTGAAGAATTGCATTGATTCTTTTAAGATATACCCAAGGTAGCTTGCTCAAGGGCCCACCAAGATCCCCAGGAGGTGCTACTGCCAGTGCTAAGTTCTAAAAGCAGGTGTTGATCAGCACTCAAAATAGTTGCACTTTAAAGACCATCAATTTTATCTCCATAACTTGCAGTAATTTGGCTGCATTAGAGACATATTCAGGGTCCTATACCTTCCCAAAGCTTCCCCAGATTCATTATCCTTTCTCTATGGTGGGAATGGTCTATCTCAAAGCTGTATCAACTCTAAGCCAGAGCAGAGCATTTGGCTTGATCTCTTCTTAGACGTCAAAGCGTGGAGGGATGGGTGAGTTTGGGCAGACATAGCCCAAATACATTTTCTCTTTTACAGTTGTCCAAGTATGACTGCCAACTAAAATCAAAGTTGTGTGGTTTTCTGTCTGCATAGCAGCAGTCAGCCTTTGTGAGTGGAAACTAAATCCCAGAGACACACAAGAGCCAGGCTGGCAAATGCTCTGGCTTCCAGCAAAGCAAGAGAGCATGTTTTGCAGATAATAAAGCAACGAGACACAAGTTAGAGAGACTGGTTTAGCTCTACCTGCTGTATGTCATTAAAAAATGTAAGACGTCCACCTGTGCTACAGCTCATTCACTGGAAGACTAATGGACTTGAGTTTAACATTTCATTAATGATGACTCAGCAGACAAGCACGCCGAATTTCCCAGAGAAGTCTGACAAAGGAGTGCTCCCATTCCATGCTGCACAATGGACCAAGGCTGCACAGAGCAGCAGGAGAGAGGGTCCTAGGTGTTCACTCCCAGCAAATATGGTGCATGCCACAATTCAGCCTCCTCTGCCCCTGTTTACATCAGCCCCTCCCAGTAGGAGGGCACCCATCAAGAGCTGGTTATAGTCTGACTATCCAGGTGAAACTGGCCAAGCACAACAAGAATCTAATAAACCACACAGACATCATAAAGTAGGAGGTGGTGGCTGACAGCTCTGCTCTGCCCTTTGAGCAGGTTCAGAGCTCTACTCTCCACCTGCTACTTTATAACCCAAAGCAGAACAGGACAGGAGCGTGTGCCAGCCTACAAACCAAGGGGATGTTCACCTCTTCCCCTGGACACCCTGCAAGGCAAGCACAGCTCACAGGCAGCTCCACACCTTCTAATGTCTGTCTCATCACCAGCTTAGGCAGGTAAATTGGAAGCAGAGCAAAACTGTACCACTTAGTGTCCTGAGGGAGCAGAAACAACTCACCAGGAGAGCTGCTCTGTAAAGGGAGCCTGGCTGACCACTGGCACCCCTCAAGTGCAGCAGCCCAGCTTTGTACTGTGCAATGAAAAAGCTTCCGCTAGGTACTTAATAGCTGTTTCAGTATCACATATGGTTTGCTCACAGGCAAAGATCTTCTCCCAAAGCAGAGAGCAGGAAAAAGCATCTCATGAGCCATGGCTCCTTTCACTGTAGACTTCCTAAGTCCCCTCTGCAAGATAACAAGGTGAGGCACCACAGCCCCAAACATTCTTTTGCTTGGAACAGGTCAATAGCTTTATCTTTCCTCATATCAGGATACTGTTGTGATATAACACCATTTACACTGAGATTCTACTAACACTCATTACACCACAATGAGCATTTTCAGCAGAAATTCCATAGAAGATGATTTATAATAGTGGCTGGATGCATTTACTATAACAAGCAAAATAAAATCAAAGAAATGCAAGCACAGTGTTTAACTGAAAAGCTTTGCATTGCTCAAGTGAAGAAGATAAAGACAGTGAAACATATAAGCAGAAAAAACTAATTATAAAAATCAAAATCCTTTTGAACAGTCTGGATGGTCATTTGGAAATAAATCTCTATTCTTAATGCCTCAAAACTCCTGCTATGTCAAGCTTATTGCCAGAAGAAAGGTTGCTTACAAAGATAATTTTCTTACATTAACATACAACAAAGTATTTATATGAAGAAATTCCAGATGGAGAGCAAGACTTTTTTCCTCCCTCTGCCACCAACATGCTGTAGAGTCAACCTTCCCTAAATATATGACCTGCTGAATAAAGGGAAAATTGAGTAGCTCACAGAAAAAAAGAAAAAAATAAAGGAGGACAAATGAAAAGCTTAGCTTGACATGTTAATCTCTGTTGCTTTAATTATTGTGTTTAATGTCAATCGGAGAGAAAAAGAAATAAGAGACTACAACAAAGCTGTGTGTCCTGGATGCAGCATGCTCAGCAGGACTTCTGCCAAAAGCACAATGTTTTTATTGAAACAGCTTCTGATTAATCTTTCCCTCTCCCACTGACAGTCGTGTGTGTTTTCATCTCTTGATTTAGAGCCAAATTAGCTCCCTATTCCAAGGGTTAATGCTCTCGAAAGTCTCATTATGGCAGCTATCTGCCCAGAGCTACTCCATGTAAACTTAAACACACAACAACCTCCAGTACACGATGCCAATACTACCTAAAAGAGATAAGACAGTATTTCTTTGACTGTGCAAAATCACTGCAGTTGACCGTGTAGCAGATTTAAGACTTGCTCATACTCTGATGAGCCCAGCTTGGAGCTAAGCAGGATAAGTCCTCCACTGCCAGGACGGAGTCTAAAGTCTGGCTACTATCAGTTGCATAATGACAGGCTGCTACAGGGAATGCATCTTCACCTTGAACCTTCCCATCAATAATGTCAGAGAGAGAAATGCTGGCTACAGCTGAACACTAGTTTTGGTTGACCAAAAGCCATAGGCTAAAAAAAATAAAGGGAGGGATGGAAGAAAATAAAACCACTTAAAACACCTCTCACTTTTGTATTTCCTGTCAATGACCCCACTGCAGCAGCAGGTATCTGACCAGTACCCTATGCCAGAGGGAATTACATTGCTCACTGCCTCATCTGTGTCCATCTCAGAGGCACCAAGAATGATAGCAGCCCTGGCCATTAAGCACTAACATACAACAAACCTGACACCAAAACTTTTGCTTAAACAAAGGAGAAACCAGTAAGCATACAAGGGGGAGTCAAGAGAACTGGACTGTTCTTAACCAAAATGACTGCATGCTTTGGCTCTGGGTCCAACAGGACGTCTCCAAGGTTTCCACCCTCTCCTTTGCCCATAACTATCCATGCTGCAGGGCAACTGCAGTCTGCTCACTGCACCACTAAGGAAGAGCTCTGAATTGCAATTCAGGCTGGCCAGGGTGTCCTAACCAGCATTTTCTTTGCTCATAAGGTTTCCACATACATCCAGCCTTGGAGAACAAAGGAGCATGACAGGACTGTGTGCTTGCAGCAGACAGGAGTCAACTTTATAAAGGAAGCCACAGAATGACCACTCAGTCCTTAACTCTCACCTAGCTACATTTTCAGGGAAAGATCTTGCAACACTTCAATCCCACCTCTTGGAGGAAGGGAGCAAAGCATTTCATGAAAGAGAGTACAAAGCACTCTTGGCAACATCTTTCTTATTTGCTAACACAGTTGTCCTGATCTGGTTTTACAATCAAGGAAATGAGGCGGAGAGGCCACGTTTCACTTGGGTGAGACCAGGCTCTTCGTGGACTGTTAGTCCCAAACACGTTCTCTGCCCCAGAGCCTCCTGCCAACAGCTCACGCCACCTCTCAGTCAAGCTGCACAGATTCATTAGTTCTGTAACAGCTTGCTTTATCTGGCTGGGGTTTTTTTCTGCAGCACATCTCTGAGGCATAAACCAAGGCTTGAAAAAAACCTAATTAGCGAAGACAGCACTGCAATGCAATTCTCAGTCTTAACAGTCACTAAGTTTTCAGGAGAGAGAGAAGAAAGCGATAAATGCTGGTACACTGAGAACTAATGAAACCTCTGAAAATCATTGTAGTAGAGAGACCCTATTGTATAAGGATTTAGATTTGAAAGACCATAAGGAAATGCCTTTTAATTAAAATTATATATGTAAAGACAACAGTTACTTTGCTACAGTGCTTGTTTAAGGCTTTATTGTTAATTAGTTTACACAATGAAGCAGAAGAAAGTTGAGGGAAAAAGAGAAAGGTTATTTGCTCTAAATATTAACATTTGTCTGTTAATTTTGCCAGAAGCTCATTCATAAGCTGTACCACAATTCAAAACTAAGGATGAGAAAACCTTCTCTTTGCTTTGCTACACTATGGAATTTGCAAAATGCAGTTTATGCCATATAGAGCAGACACAAATACTGCAACTATTTCCTTAATATTTCCTTAAATGTTTTTCATTAAAGCTTTGGCACAGGATGGAAAAGCAGCAACACATCACTGAGCTTCTGCCAGAGCTCAGCCCAAGGTCAACCAGCCCCATACAATACAATTCCCACTATGTTCTGCCAGCTCAGTTTCCCAGGAGCTGGGAGGTACCCAGCCTCCTGACATCCTCCCACAGTCTTCCCACCCAACCTCACTAAGAGATGCTTGGCTACATCCTTTGGGAACAGGGACGGTGGTTTCCAAGAGGGTTCATGGGGCAAGCTGGATTTGTACTTGGGCACTGTGTTTCAAATATTTTGATCTGTGTTCTTAACAGGGAAGACATTCTCTGCTTTTAACGTATGGCAAACAGGCTTAGAAGGCAGAGCTTCCATCATTTCAATGCCTGATTTGCAGGGGGTAAGAAATTCACCCTAATGAGAAGGCTTCACAATAGGAAATGAAAGGATAAACTAACTCCTATTTTCAATGGTTTCACTATCTGCTCATTCCAGCTTTTTCAAAAGAGCTACAAATGTCAGCAGAGTTCTGGGCAAGACAAGAAGCCATGTCAAGACCTGAAGCTCAAATAAGCAGATACAGCTTACAGAAACTCTTACACCAATCAGAGCCCGTTTCCTATTGACTGCTTCTTTCCACTAAAAGGCAAGATGCTGCAGAGAGGAAAGAAAACCACACCCATTTGATAATGCCATATAATAAACCAGCCCCGTCTTTCCTTTCCTAGAGTCTGGTCTAGCAGATAGTAGGAAAAATAAAAGCAACTAAGAGAAAAGAAAAAAAATCTGATAAACTTGACATTTTGCACATGCACATATATCACTTCCTCATATAAATCAAAACCCTCAACTTCAACTCGGCTGTAAAAAACAAGGTCAAATGTGAGCCAGTTACTCACATGTAACATTTCCTCCTTGTACTGTCATAAGCATAAAAGGTGGCAGCAGGTAGTGTCACTACCCAATTCCAGCTCAATGTCAAGGTGTACATCACCCTGAAACAACCAGTGATCTTGTAGCAGCTTGAGTGCAAAAGCATGGATATCTAGCCTGAAGGAAAAGGGTGTCAGAAGAGCTGGGACACTTTTGCCAATCATCAGCTCTGCAGCTATGGGCATCTCACTCTCCATCACCATCTTTGCCTTCTCCTCCTAAGTTCCCCAAAACTCTTTTTTTTAATTTGATTCTGCAGGAGCACAAGCTTCTGCTGTCCTGAGAGTTCTGTTCCTGAGAATGCCTCAACTTCTCCCTGCTAAAAGCACCTACAAGAGAAAACAATTTACAGGCAGTTTAAAAGCAGCTGCTAAGTATATTCCCACTCAACTGTCTTATAAACTGAAATGGGAAAAGGCACTTAAGTTCTTTTTCAAGATACTGAGCTTCTATCAAAGCACAGCAAGAGATTGTTCTCTCTGCCTGTCAGTTTAGTCTGTCTACCATTAACTGACACAGGGTAAAAGACTTTAAAATGGCATAAGCCTAGTACCACAAAATAGTTTTTGTGTTAGTACCAGTCGGTTCTTTAAAATAAGTTAATATTAACACAGAGGATTCTCACAAATGCTACATCTCTTTTCCTTGTAAGGGTTAACAATGAAAACTGTAAAGCTGAGGACCCATTTGAAGAAAAAAAAACCTATACAGTTAGAATAGTTAGACCTTCATTCTGTGGTCTTCTTTCTAGCTATATGGCAGTGATAAGCACCTTTACAAGTGTCCTCTCTTTCCAAGACAGTTTTTGAGGCAGCAGCAGACACAGTTCCCACGAAGTTCAGGAAGATCACTAAAATGATGTTTGCTGTTAGTTCTGGAAAATATTTTATTATGTGGGAAAAATACCATCTTAATGTCCTAATAAAGATTTCTTTTTTCTGAGTCATTGAGACTTTCACAATACCCAGTGGTCTAATGAAAGAACTTGCAGCTTTTTTTTTTTTAATGTTCATTAAAACCCTACAACAATGTCCCTGAAATGAGAGTTTAGTAACACACCAAACTCAGTCAGGATTAGCTTCTCACTGGAGCTTGTAATAGCGTAATGGGAAAAAGAAAAAAGCTCTGAAGACTAAAAATCAGTAACTTTTGATGCACCTCTAGTGTCAAATCAACAAAGAGGCATGTCCTGAACATCTGGCAAATACATATACAATAGGTTACATACAAGATGAGCCTTATTAGATAAATCCATTAATCAACTATTGAAACAAGAAGCCTGTCCTCCTGAAGGCGCTTTCTTCATTTGTAGGACAAATTTACTTCTCCACAGCACAACAGAAATCAGCTGCTGCTCCACCCAACATCACCTCCTTCACCTTCACACACTGCATTACTTCAGTGAGCCCATTACAGAGTTATGAGTAACTCCAGAAGAAAGAGGCAAGGGCAGTGAGAGCCCAGACAGCCAATACTGACGGAACACAGCACCTTCAGATAGGGTAAAGGACTACACCACATGCCCAGGGCCTCACCAGCTCTGAGGCAGCTCTAAAAAAAGCTTTAAAAAGTTAGAGGACACCTTGGGGGACTATTTAGAACTACAATCAAATGGATCTGGGCAGCAAGAGAACCCTTTGGATATTTCCTTTTAACTGTTTCCAATTGCTACTACAGATTTTTCATTGATACTCAATGAAACTCTCATGCAACACCATGTTGCCTTCCCTAGGAACCTCAGGGCTCCAGCACCAGCTGCAGTATCTTTCAGACAGAAACACACACTGCAGGAGAAGGCAGAAACACTGCTGAGGACATGCTAAGGACAGCAGGTATATCTTCATTTGAGTACTAAAGAATCCAGGAAAGTTCATGATCAGAGACTGGCTGACAAATAGCATCATCTTTAGGAAACTGCTCACCATCACTCAATTGAAGAACATCCACAGGAGGAAACTCACATTTGTGTTTCACTGCTGAGCCTGTGAAAACCTGAGTTCTGTGACTCAGACACATACGGTTGCTGGCTCTGACTGATTGTAAAATGTAGATGTTTCCAATGCAAAGAAATAGGGTTTTCATCTGCTAGAAGGCAGAATCAAATCCCAAGAGCTGCCTTGATGATTCTCCAATGGCATTTTAGTTCTTTGACCTGTATTACTGACACGCAAATCAAACATAACAGATTTTTATAATTTCAACTAGCCTTCATTAGCTATTACTTTAGTTTTAAATGGTGTCTAAGGACCAGTATCATCAATCCCACAGCAATAAATTGCCTGAATAAAATATAAGCATAAATTACTTAAGTAAGATATACTTTTACCTTATTAACACAGGTCAATCTAAATACCTATGTCTCTATTCATAAATTTTTTCAAGCTTTCTAACTACATCATGTAACTTACTGCTGCTAGAGAAACCAATAGCGTACTGACACATTACTCTTCCATCAAAAGCATTTTGGGGGAAAATGCTAAAGTTCTTTATTATATATTTGTTAAATGTCTGTTTAAACAGTCTCTGAATTTAGCATACATCATCTCCTACACAGACATCTTTGTTAACTGTGTCCTTTTTTCCCCTTTCTTTGCACAGCTGACAGCCCAAAGACAAAACCAAACCCAAAACCAAATTTGTACCTCTTGCACTGCATGACCATGAGATGTCTGAAACCTGAGGTCTGGGTTCAATAAAGTAGAAAGAAGAACCATTTTCAGATATAAACACTTTGATACAATATGATCCTAATGAATAAACACTACATAAAAGAAACAGCAGGAACCTACATTCTTTCCCTATGACCATCCAGTTTGTACTTATGAATTGCCCCCTGCTGTGAAAGGCCAGTGGGCAGAGTTTTGCTTCTGAATGATTCTGAGGTGCCCCTGAAGCTGGGGGTGGGGCAGGCACTCGCTCCTAAACATCTCAGGGATGGAGGAAGTGTTGGAAGAAGAAATGAGTTCTGCTCCCTTTAGAACAGCCCTTTGCATGGAGCTCCATAAGAAAAGACATGGCGAAGAACCCAAAGTCCCCACACCAAAAAAATTACCCAATTGCGAGACAGGGAGCAAAGGAGAAACTCAGACCTCATTTCCACTGTTAAAAATGTAACATAAGAGGATAAAAAAATACAAACTGCTAGCTGGGCTTATCCCAGGATGAGCTCCAGTTCACTAAATATTTGTTCTATCATAGAGGCAAAGCAAGGAAACTGGAAAATATTTACAGAACTCCTCATCCATATGCTTGGATTTACTAAGCCAACAATGAGAGCACATGCACGAACAAAGCTAACACCCCTGGTGCTTCACCCTGTCCAAGGAGGTAACAGGTCTTAAGACTGTAAATCACGCCTTCTTCCTGGCTTTTATGAAACATTGTGATGTTTAATGCTGCTCAAATCCTGTCTCTGCAGCAGGGAAGCTTCTTCATTAATTACTGTATTTCTCCGATGATGAAAATCAGACTGAAGGTCATGCTGAGCACCTCCAACACCACACAACATCCTGCCTTTGCCTTCCTCCTGTCATGAATGACACTCCTTCATTTTTCTCACCATTGCTGCTGTTCAACCTTCTGCAGAACTGACAGATAGGGACCTGACCTGAATTTCCTTGGAAACAAGTTAGAAATAAGATTTGGCTGAGCATCTCCTGCACAGGTGGAGATAAGCACCTTCACATGAAAGAAGGGATGGTTTTTCACCCCTCTTCCTCCCAATCTTTTTTCTCCTCAAGAAAAAAGCAGTAGAGAAATATTGTGCAAGAAACAGATGGAGGAGACAGGGAGGTAAAACAAAAACAAAGAGGTTATTATTTGGTATAAATCTACTCTGGTTCCTAAAGGAATGAATAAAGTAAAAAGAGAAGACATTCAATACACGTAGCTTTCTGCTTTCACAATATTGGGCTGGTGCCCAGAATTGAAGGAGTGATGAGAGTTTGTTCCTACGAGCCAAAAGAAATGGCTCTCGCTTGTTGATAGTATCCTTTACAAGGTAACAATTACAGCGTTTGCCACAGATCATGTCTAATTCTTGCAACATCTCAGACTGGAAAAAGTTTCTGCTTTTATCAGTTTTGAATAAGCTCAACTTCCCTTTTACTCATTTTCCTTGAATGCTCCTTTTCTACCTGACATTAAATCTCTCTTTGGACATCTACACAATTAATTTGCCTTAATTAAATTGAGATTACTCCACTTAGGAAGTGGAGTGAACTGAAATCAAATCAAAGCAACTTTAATTTTGAAGAGTGTGCAAACACAGAGGTTTAATGAGGTTTAAATAATCCATTTTAAATTCACACCTCTAGTTAATTTAATTCAGC
This sequence comes from Mystacornis crossleyi, assembly GCA_013400655.1. Classification (NCBI taxonomy): domain Eukaryota; kingdom Metazoa; phylum Chordata; class Aves; order Passeriformes; family Timaliidae; genus Mystacornis; species Mystacornis crossleyi. The sequence continues at coordinate 11,091 of VYZQ01008288.1, forward strand.
TTTCCTGATGATCCTTGTATGGACATGTTCTGTGTCAAGACATATTTGAGAAAAGACAGAGAAGGGAAGAACAACATCCACAGAGAAAGAGAGAAAATTAAAAAAATATTATAAAGGCAATTCTGTTTACAGATCTCTGCAACAGAATGAGATCACTTATTTTTCTGCTTTTAAAAACCCTGCTAGAAATAGAAGTATATGGGATGAGTACGGCTGACATCGTCAGCACATCTTTTTCATCTCTTTCATGAGAGGGCATAAAATGAAACCACAGCACTGAGATCAGTTTTTCAAGTGAAGGGGTAAAAAACTATAGAGTAAAACACACTAACAGCAATGGAGAAACAGACATAGATTAAACCCTATCCTAAGGTGAGACAGACTATGACCACAGGTATTTAAGGGACTGCTAAAAGATATCCATGATCCACAGAAAGGAGTAACACTGTGTGACATGGCTGTGATGGCCATATCATTGTGCATGGTCTTGTCGGGGTCATTGGGAGCCCCTCTGTCCTCCTCCAGTGGGGCAACATGGGTTGACAAAGCCCACAGGGTGAAACCAAGGTGTTGCAGTGGGGTGGC
>VYZQ01008304.1:0-23564 GCA_013400655.1 Mystacornis crossleyi
ACATTGTAACCTAGGACACAAGTTAGTACATGATGGAGGCATGCTGGAGAGTGGTAGTACACTATATGTTGCAGCTGTAATTGAACCTCACCAAGCATCACCTGCTTTTTAGTTATTAATGAGTTTGAACTATTTATAAGCAAGGAACAGTGTGAAAAGAGAGTCCTTGTTTGTCTCTGAACAAAGTCCTGTTAAGGTCTAGGAGCATGCATTTATGTTGTATATTCTGATAATGCAAGGTCTAGAAGGGGTAGCACCATGGGTCTGGCACTCAGGTGTCTGAGTAAGGCATCTGGCACCAGCGGAGCCCAGCATCCATCATCATATGAGCATCATTGGCTTCCTCCTCACTCCTCAGGAGGACATGCTGCCTTTAGCCATTTCATGGAGTGTTAAAATGGCTCCAGGTGGTTGCCATGCTTGGGTGGTTGGATTGAAGTGTCCATCACTGCCAGCAATATTGCTCTACTCAGCTGACCCTGCCCTCATCAAGTGGTCCCGAGTTACAGCAACTTGGGGAGCATCCCCAGAATGGCACAGGATAGGTCATGGTGCTTTGTATCTCACAGTCTGGAGGAATTGGGAAGGAGGCATTTTGTCCTCTCCATTTCAAGAACTTCCTACAAACTGCCTGATGACATTTGTTCAAGTGAAAAACTCACAGGTAATGGTATAGGTAGGTTTTGGTTTCCAAACAGGAAAATAAGAGGATGAAAAACAATGGTATGGATCAGATTTCAGGGGGAAATAGACTGCTGTTGGTGTTCTCAGATGTGGGTTGATCTCAAAGGAAAGCAGATCTTCACTTCATCATTTTAAACAATTTCATGCTTCAGCAGTTCTACCAGTTCCTGTCATCTCAGCACCGTAGGTTGCAGACGGGACCCGTGCAACTTGCAGGAGCTGCAACAACCTTCCTGTGCTCAGCCCTGTGAATTACATGGAGCTAGAAAGGCCAAGCAAAGTTTCTTTTGACATTCACAAAATTGAGACCTTAAACTGGCTGTTTAAAAGATTGCAACATCTTATAAAGGATGTATTGGAGCAAAAGTAGCAACTTCAGGGATTTAACTGTGAGGCTGTGACCTCTATAGGCTTAGAATAAGCAAACAGCTTTCCATCACACCCTGCTTCAGCAGAGACGTGTTCCTGTGGTGACACATTTTTGTAATAATCTTATGAACTCTTATTTCACGTGGTGATTCCTCTAACTTTGGAAATGTAATTATAGTGCACTGTGAATTTTTTACTTTTGGCAAGATTATTAGCAATGGCCATTTTGTTTGCAGAGATCATTTTTATAGCTGTTCTTAAACTAAAACCTTAAATGGGTAATGGACATCCAGACTCAGTAATACTTGTGCCTAAAGTGCTACATGGATCTTTTTGCACATGCATATTTAAGTGCCTGTTACATTAGATTTAACTTTAAGTAACCTCTGCTGCTGCAGTGGGGCTGTTTCTGGGATGTAATAGGCAGCCACAATTTGTTATCACACCAGGGAAGCAGGGAATGGCTGCTCTAGCTGAAAGCACAGTGTCCAGTGTGCCTTAGCTTACAAGCTCAGATGGAGTCACAGATGGTGCTGCTGATATGGCCATGGGTCTTATTCCAAACAGTGAGTGCTGGGGATGGAGCCTTGTACATCCTAAATAACCAGCAAAGTGGTCTTGATTCCTGTCTGTGGTTGTTTGCAGCATAACACTGTGCTTTTTCTTTGGTGTATAATTTAATGTCTGAATCTTTTCCGTCTGTTTTCTAGGTGTTAATGGGACAGTCCCCATGCTCGCTCTGCCATAAACAGGAGAATTGCTAAATGGGATCAGATCCAAGGTAGTTCAGAGGAATGTGCAGATAGACCATAACCTAGATCCAGGAAGATAAGTTACTTGCAAGGTCTGAAACCACAGTTTTTGTTCCAGTGAATATTGGATTTTGTGGCAAGCCCAGAGATTCTGGTGATGCCTGGAGGTAGCATATCCTTCCCTCAGACCTGTGGACATCCCTTGCCTCCCCTCTGCCTGCAGCATTGAGTTCTGCTATAACCTTACATCTTTACATGCTTGGAGGAGAAATGAATAATTTTTTAATTTTTTTTTTTTTACTATTTAATAAGAGTAGGTTGCAATTTCAGGGCTGTAGTTGCTCCTAGCTGACCTGATTGCTGCCATCACTTGAGGTGCTGTAGACTGGGCTGGATGCCTGGGAATGTACACTGAGGCTCTTTCAAATCTGCTCTCTTTGCAAGAGGGAACGTGGTAGAAGAAGAGAATCTCTGCCCTAGAGAGTGGGGGCTCCAGTTTTAGTTTCTCTTTTGATGAATTCAGTGTGTACAGCCCCTTCTCCTTTCCTGGTTGTGATGGGGAAGGACTTCCTCCTCTTCAAGGCTATCTGAGGTTCATAAGGAACCCAGTGTTCAGGAGATTGTGCCTTTGGGGTGACACGGTGCAAGGGGCAGTACTTTGATGATGGTGCATATATTTTTCTTGAAACAAAGACTTTACTTCCATAAGCAGTGCTGTGTTTGCCCTGTTGCTTCATTAAACCCATGTTCTAGCAGGTGGCTGTGCTCTGTCATTTGGTAATTGTCTAAATGCAGTGGTGTTGATCATTTTTCTTCTGTTCTCCTGATTTATGCTTGTGAACCTTTCTACTGTCTGTGTTTTTTCTTTGTTTTGGTTTAGTCTTTTTTTTGTTAATGATATTGTCCTTTTGTTCTCAGTCTATTTTAAGGCTTAAATTGTTCAGCATGCCATGACAGGAGCTTCACAGAATGTCACAGAAGGCTACTGTTTTCTTGACTCCCTTAGTCCAGATACAGAGCAGGATCTTTCACTTCCCTCTGCAGTCATCCTGGCCCCAGCACACCTGGAGTGAAGGTCTCCTCCCTGGTGGTGCAGGTGAGCAGAGTCTCTCAAAGCAAAGGTCTTCTGTGCAGTTTGCAGAGAGTCACAGAGATGGCACAGAGGATCTTGTAATAAATGGGAATTATGGGCTAAATAGGTTTAAAAGAATTAGAAAACCGTAATGAATATCCAAATAGCTTTGTAATATGGTGTTGCCAATAGAAACAGAGTTTGTATGGCACCTCATCATTTGACTTGTATCAATACTGTCTCCTACTTCACCCAGTTGTAAAGCTGTTTTAAGCAGCTGAGAGCCCTTCGCTTAAAGTGTCATGGGGGTTTTCCAAGCAAGTTAGCAAAGAGAACACCCAGCTGGCCTGAAGTCAGCATGGAGTACAGGGGGACCCCTGGGTGCTTTTGCTTCAGGGGAATGCGGGTGCAGTGTGGCAAGGGCTGGGACGCCCCTGGTATTGCTGGTCCACCCTCACCTATACCAGGTGGGCTTGCTGATGGCTCCTTCGGTCCACGGGACTGCTGTCTGCAAGGAACACAGTTTCCTCCTTCCTCACGCTGAGCTCAGAACCTGTGGCTTGGAGCATTAATGGCAGTGGTCCTGTTGGGATTTTAGGAGTTTTTGTGTTCTTTTCCTCTTAAAAGAATTTTTCCCCATACTAAGGGGTAATTGCTGGGTGCTTAAGAGAGACAAAAAGACCTGGACACAGGGGGAGGGGTCCAGCAGTCCTCTTTTACTTGAGTTTTTCTCAGGTGGGGGCGGAGATGCCGTGAGATTTGAACTGGGAAAAAGGAGTTGGGTACAGTGCCTAGCGCTCTTTGTTGTCCTGGCGTTCGGAGAGGCTGCAGTCGCTATAGGGAAATCTCACCGTTGCTGCAGGGTCATGCCTTCTGCCGCCTTCCTTCTACCATGAATGGAGCTTGCTGGTTGGGGCAGCCATTTGCACTGGGACCCTATTTAACACCCTAGCTCACTAAAGGAGGGTCCCTTTCACCATCTGCTCGGGTGCTTGGGCCCCGGGACCCCAAGCTCGCCTTTCCCTACTCCGCCAGGAGACAGCTGCCCTGCCTCCACAGTTCCTTTGCTGCTGCTTTGAGACTTTGCTACACTGTAGTGCGGTTAGCACCGCACCCCCTGCCTGCCTAGATGTCTCAGAGTTTTCCTGCTGCAACTTCACAGTTCAATACCTCTTGTATACCACCCAGGATTTTGTGTTCATCCCTGCTGTTCCAGCCTGCTGTTTCCCAGGGCATCCTGCTGAAGCACCAGGATTGGCTGCCCAGGGGGTTTGTGAAGCCCTTCTCCCATCCCTTCCTGGTTTGGGCATGTCCGCCATTACCACGTGCTCCCCGCGCTCACGCCACAGCGCCCCCTGTAGCCGTGGGGGAACCATCGCAGCTGCCCTGCTCACTGGGAGCCACCAGCGCCCCTGCCGGCTGTGACCATAACTGCACCAAAGGGGAGAGTGCCTGACAGCCGAGAAGGCTGCACTGGGTCTGGTTCTCTTTGTTGTTACTGCTACAATTATTGGGTTTTTTATTTGCCTTGTTATATATATATATATATGTATTAGTAAAGAACTGTTATTCCTATTCCTCATATCTTTACCTGAAAGCTCCTTAATTTCAAAATTATAATAATTCAGTGGGAAGGAGGTTACATTTTCCATTCCAAGAGAGGCTCCTGCCTTCCTTAGTAGACACCTGTCTTTCAAACCAAGACAGGTCATTATCAGTATGTGCAAACGAGGCTGGGCATCTTCTCTGTGCAAATGGACCTGTGGAGAGATGCCTCATTTTATTTTACAGACAGTGCTAAACCATGGTTTTCCCACACCCACCCTTTCTTCCCTGCCTCCACTCAGGCTCAGGGTGAGTGATGGATAAAGGAAGCAGCATGCAACTCCATGACAAAGTGGGGTATAAGCATTCTGTGAAACGTGCTCCAAGTGCAGTATTCAGCCTCCCAAAATAAACTGCAAAGTAAGCCCATTCAGGAGCAGGAAGCAACAGCAAACATCTGAAGAAAATACAAAAGCTTCCCTAGAGAGTCCCCAGGGCTGCACTCTGAGAGGGGGCTCAGGGCACCACAGGAGAAGTGCCAAGTACCCAGGGGGTCTTTTTCTTAACTAAAAATACAGCAACCCCCCTTGTGCTACAGAGACTTAATTAAACAATAGCATTTGGTGTTTTTTGGTGATAACCAAGTGCCTGCCAGATGATGGGATGTAGCAGAGCTTTCCTCATGTAAGTACTAGTACTGTGCTGTGAAAATGAGACTGGCATTAAAAACAATCATCCCGATTAATACTGGAAGTTGAGTTCTCTGGATTCTTACGTACGAAATTAAACATTGTGTATCTGATGTTAAATGTTTGCAAGACAGGTAATTAATAACATTAGAAACTAATTGACTGGAAGTCCCATGTATCTGATGATGACTACATGAGCAGACTTGATTTGCAAATCACTCTGGATGTTGTAGAGAGGACTGAAGCTTTTATTCTCTCACAGCCTCCTACTCCCTCAGGTGGAGAGGGGACAAGCCCTAGCAAGGGCTTGGTGCCATTCTAGGCTTGTTGCAACCTTTCATCCTCCTCACCTGGAAACATAGGGATGAACAAATCAGCAAACAAGTTCATGCTTCTGGGTTTTCCAGTCCCAGTGACAAGGATCCAGAGGGAACTGGTGGCTGACACCTGGGAGGAAGATGTAGCAAGGCTGGGAGTGGGTCTGTGTTAATGACATGGTGCCTGCCTTGGCCTGTTGCTCCCCTGTGCCCAGGTCATACTGAGTGATGTCTGCCAGGGCCACAGAGAAGGAGAGCTGTACTTCCGGCCTAATTAGCAGCAAAACGTCCTCCAGCACAGTAATGCTTTGGCTTCTCCCACATTCCTGCTATCATCCAGCAGTAGCAGCACAAGGGTGCATAGGTCTTAAGCAGGAAAGGGCTTAGTGATGCCTTGTGGTCCCCATAATCCATTCCTGGAGAGCTGCTGCCTTGTTTCTTCATTGAATTTGGCATTGGTCAACTCAGGATGGATTTTCAGGGGACAAAACCTCAGAGATTAGCAACTCTGTGCTTTTGCTGTCCTGTGCTCCAGCCCTCTTCCTAGCTGGCAGTATCACCTTCAGTCTTGGACGTGGGGTTTTGGAGGTGCTGTGGTGGGTGGCAGGGATATGCAAAGGAGAGTGCAGCATGCCCAATCTGTAGGATTTGGGCACCTTGTTCCAGAGGGGTGATTGAGTTGTTCCCTACCATCCCTGGCTGCAGGTCCTGTGTGGAGCAGAGATGTTTCAGGTGTAGGTGCTGCTTTTAATGCAAGCCCCCTCAATATGAGCACTTGGAAACCCTGATGAAAAAGAGCCAGAGACCTCAAACTAGCAAGGCCATGGGGAAAAGTTAAAAATGGAAGAATGTAAGAGTGAGTTGTGTGTCTGCTTTTGCCTGGTTTGGAATATTCTCCCAGCCATTGAGGGATACTGCAGGCTGCTCCCTGCACTGCCAGTGCCAAGTGGCAACTTGAAGGTGCCAAGAGGGAGTGAGACTCTTTGGAGCTTTTTTTTGCCCTTCTGACAGATAGTAAACAGGGCTCTCTTCTCATTATGACTAAATCAAAACTCTATTGATTCCTTCTGTCAAAATCCAGTATGACATAAAATGTTTTATTTATGCTTTTAACCTAGGCTTGCTGCAAAAATGCTGTTTTTGTAAATAAATGAAATTAAATGGCCAAGCCAGAGGCTCTAAAAGCAGTCCAGCTCTCCCTGGCATCTCCTGGTTGATGGGAGGCTCAGTCGTGCTGGCTGGTCCCAGCAGAGTTATGGGGCTGCCTGTGAGCTGCCTTGGGCACCGCTGGTGTGGGAACAGGATCCAGCTCTGTCTGCAGTGTCAGGACCAGAAGCACTATTATGTCCTTGTCTGTCCCCTGTCACTGCACTTCCTCCAGGAGCTCAGATGCTACCAAAGTGCTAAAACACCTTTCCCTTCCAAAGAGTATTCCCTGTCTGCTCCAGAAGAAGGAAGCAAAATGCAAAAGGTTTTGACAATAAAACACTAGTCAGCAATGTGTCTCTGCCCACTTTGGAGCTGCATTCTGCAAAGGAAGCCAAAAGAAGGAAAGCAGGTCACCGATGCTGTGTGCTACTGCTTTGCTCTTGGGCTGCCAGGGGAAATGACCCCACCATGGGTTTGGTGAGCAGGAATGTCCAGAGTTATTGGGACCTGTTCAGACCCTGCAGCTGACTCTATGCAGGGGTGGTCGTGCAGGGCACTGGAGATGAAGGCAGCGTGGCACTGCTCACCAGCACAGCATTAATTTAGTTGTTTAATGTGGTGATTACTGTTGTTTGTTCAGATGTCTAAAGTAGCAATTAGCCCCATCAGGGTGTTCAGTGATAGGTTATGAGTACTTTCTGCCAAGGAGTACTCAGCATCTCCAGCCTCCCAGTGCTCCTGGGTAATGTAGTGCTCCTGCACATCATCTCAGAAATAGTACAACACGAAGTGACCTGCTGGCACAGGGATGCTGCTGGGCTGCCATCCAATCAGAACCCAAATTGTCACTGATGCTGTCTCCAGCTCAGCTCCTGAAGTATGTGGTGTTCTCCTTCTGGCAGGGACCTTCATGGCTTGACCTGCATTGCTCCATCTAATGCTTTGGTTGAACCTCTCTTAACAGGAATGACTTTCGAACCAGAGAAGTGGCCCATGGCTAAAACCCTCTGTGATATGCTAGATGTCCTTAGCTGCTACAAAACCACTGATAAGTTATCTGGGATCATGTCCCTTGTTTAAGACCCTGGGATAGGAGACAAAATACATCCCTGGTGTTGAAAGAGAAAGCTATTGATTTTTCTTCCACTGGGTGAGGTTCATTTCTGGGTTTTGATGGATGACAGATTGAAGTGTAACATAATCCCCAAGCTATGGGGTTTGGTGTTTTCTGGGACCAGTGCCATCTTATTCCCAAAGCTATCAGGACTGTCAGGCTACTGATATTGCTCCACAGTGCTGCCCTGCTCTGGCGAGGGGAGAGGGAGGCATCCAACAGCAGCTTTGCAATGGAGTATTTAAGTAGCAGAACACTTAAATGTGAGCATCAGATTGAAAAGCTGGGGCCGAGAAGTACTGTGGCTCTCAGGGGAGGGGAAAATGCACTAGATTTTAAGCATGGCATCTTCCACTCTTCATCCTCCAGGTCCCAGAAGTGCATGGGGAACATTAGGAACATGGTGCTCTCTGTAAGTTGGAGGCAGCAACACAAGCAGTTTGGGGAGAAATGAGTTGTTCCTGGTATCTCAAGGGTTCTAGGCTGTAGCCCAGTGCTGAGCAGCTGTGGGACTGCACTCCACACTTCAGGTGGGCTGAGGACATGGAGCCCTGGGCAGCCCAGGGAAGAGGTTCTGGCTAGGCGAGTCCCTGCAGAGGTATTTTTTATGGGGCTTCTACCATGTGGCTGATGAACATACTCACTTGGGGAGGTTTCTGGAGGAAAAAGAACCAGAGAATTGGTTCCAAGCCAGGTGAACTCTGCTGAGTACAGTTTCCCACAGTTCTTCATCATTTAAAAACAGTTTCTTTAGACAAAGTTGCTTTGAAGACTTCCTGATTTTTATCAGGAAAGCAAGCTGACTTTTTCCCGGTTTTAAAACTAAAACTGGAAGAAGAAAAACAGCTGCTGGCGGTAAGTGTGTGTCATGGGAAAGCAAAGCATAGAGGTGCAAGAGATGAAGCTGCAGTAGGTGTGTGCCAGGCACCCTGACACTTCCAGCAGCCCCTGCCTTGGTGGGGACAGATGCTGGACCACTGGCATCCAACCCAGGTAAAGGGTTGCTACCTCCTTATCTCCAAAAAACCTGTTCTTTGAGAAGGGCAAAACTGTTGACAAACCCATCAGGGAAGACACTAGTGCTGAGAAAGGGTGTCTGTTGACTGGGAGTTTACAGAGCAAGATCAACTGTATGTTGGTTGCTGCTTCATGCCCGGAGGCAGGGAGCTTCAAAGTGAATTATACAAGTATTGCACATCCATACTGGGAGAGTGGCTGCTGAAAGGAGCCTTCTTCCACTCTCTCCCTGGCAACCCTTCAGGCAAGAGCAGAGCTGGCTGTAGAAGAAGCGCTAATTCAGTCCTGGGGCAGCCGTGGCTAATAACAATAGCTTGGCTGGACATGGTTGAGTGGAAATGCTGAAATGTCAGAGAACAGGGAAAACATGGCACTGAAGATGCATTCTCACTGTGGTGTCAGGCTGTGTCTCCCTGGGGGGGGGTTCCCTGGCCTTCCCTCCCATTCCCACACATGTACCCACATGTGTACCCATCCACCAATGCTGTGTGCTTTCTTGTTACTCCAGGGCTTCTCCTTGGACACCTCTGTTTGCCCTGGGCTGAGGATGGAGCAGGGCTGCTGGCAGTGATCAGGACTCTGCTGTGGCAGTGATGAAGGCCAGCCCCAGGGCACCTGGGGCAGGGAGCAATGCCAGGGGTGACTGCATGCTGCTCAGCACAGAGGTCCTGTGGCAGATCCCACTGCTCAGGGTCTGAAGCACTCTCTGCTGAGGAGCTCTCCACAGGCTTTATGCTCCCATGGGGATGCAGAACCCGGCAAGGCCTGACTTGGTGCACCAAGGTCTGCCTTTGCCTCTCTTCTGGCTATTGAAGGTTTCAGCTTTTTTTCCCAGCACTGCTCTTTTGCTAGAGGAGTCTGCTGTATAACATCTTGGTGTTTCCCCCACTGGTTGGAGAAGTCTCCAGAGGGCATCTGGAACAGAGAGTCTAAGGTGGTCCTTTGCCCTGGGCTGTTCCTGAAATGTTTATGGCACCAAACGGTAGGGCTGTCCTGCAGAACCAGGAGCAACAGGCATCCGAGGAAAGAGCACTGCAGCAAGACCGCATCCACTGCAATTCCCTGTGCACCGTGATAAGCTGTCTTGATTTCTTTGTGAATTATTTAAAATGCAGGAATTGCGAACAGAAGTCTGGCTGGCTGATTTTGTTGTGTGCACAGGCTAGATTAGAGCAGGAAGCTTCATTATAATGAGCTTAGAAGTCTTCAAAGACTTGGATGTATTTTACTCTTCATTGATAAGCAGTATTGATTTCAGCAGTGGTTCCCTGCTGTGCCTGGCCACAGGAGTGCGGTACTCCTGCGGACCCAGAATTGTGCATTAGCACAAAACTGTGCACTTAGTGTTGAGCAAACTACGTTTTTTTTCCCACAGGCTGTCAATTCACTTGTGGGAGAGAGAGTTCAGAAGATGTTTAAAGGGGAGATGTGTATTTTTCTGTGCCTGGTAAGACCATCAGAGCTGCTGCATCATATTGCTGGCCCTCATGCTGGCTGCCAGAGTGCTGGTCATCTCAGTGCAGAGAAAAGCACGTTATCTCAAACCTACCCTATGCCTGTAGAGAGCTCTTCCTGTGTAAAATGAGTGTTTTCCTGCTGTCTTTGTGCTGAAAACGATGCTTTAGGTTACATGCTGCTTCCACTGAAATCTTTCTTCTTTTTAAAACATAACATTTTATCACATATTGGGGTGCTGCAGGAAAAAAAAAGCTTTCCTCCTTTTTACTGGCCAACTAAATGCAGGATTTTGCTGGGTTTTGAAAAGTGATTGAGCATCCTGCTACTGAGACGAGCATCCTGTCCAGGCCAGGCATCCAGGTACCAGTGACAGGAAAGAATGTGATGGTCTCGAAGGGGTTAGGAGAGATAGGAGAAAGACATGCTTCTCTGGCCCTCGTGGGCTCTTGACATAATTAAGGCAGGCAGCTGAAAATGCTGAGCTCATGGTGTGGAGTAAACCAGACTGATCAAAAGCCATGGCTATAAACATTGCCATTATGCAGATTCATGTGTGAAGAGTTATTCTAATCAACTATTCCTCCTAATATCGCATCAGTGGCACTCATCCAGGTTTGGTGATGCAGCCAGTGTATAATGCTGGGGTCTGTGTGCCTAGAGAAGACACAGTGGTTCACGCACGGTGCCACTGCTTTTTTGCCTGCTTGTACTTCTTACTTTTTTTCAGAAGCAGAGTAACGAGACAAAGGTTTAAAAAAATTAGTGCTCAACTTCCTTTGCTGCAGAATGCACTTCCCTTTGTTGTGATTCAGAAGTTACCCAGAAAAATATCACTAAAATAAGATGTACCTGATAATACCAGGTCATAAACACCTGCTCATGCACATCTAGATGCTAGAATGTCGACTGCACTGTAGAGAGCTGTGGGAGGTGTTCCCACTGGACTCCTGTGAGTTAAGATCTACCCAGAGTTGGGATTGCAGGAGCATGTTGGAGGTACCTGCTGATCAGCTGTTAATGGGCTCAGCGAAGTTGAAATTAAGCCTCTAATTTGAGCTCTTGGACTATTCTCAAAGAGATCTGAGTTCTATGAGGATTTAAATTCAAATTGGATCACAATTTACATTACTAATAATGTGTGTATCTTGCTCCACATAGCAGCAACCATGACCTGAGCTCACCCACAGCAGCTTCTCCCTGTCAAATATGTTTGACTGTAACATTAAAATCACAGGAATGAGGGAGCAGCAACTTCTTTTGTATCTTGAGCTCTTTGGATGCACTTGAATCACAACGAATTTTTGGTTGTTTTTTTCATTTTTCATTTCCAGAGTGACAAATGTTTTATAGCTGAAAAGCCAGATGCCAAAAGCTAAAACTATAAGGATATACAATATTGTCAGTTGTGTCATAAAGCCACATGAATATTAGTGCTGAATCCTAGAGGCTTGATTTTCTTCTCCTTTACTCATTTAAATCCAAATTAACCCTGTTCAGCTGCTTCAGGCTGAGATGAGATGGGCCCTGAATTAGGTTGTTTCAGTCCTGAGTGGGCTCTCATGTTTGCACAGGGTTTGGAAAGGCAATGCTCTTGGATGCTCTTACTTGCATCCAAGTTTCTTTGGCATCGATCTTGCCCTTTTGCCACTTGGAGATCCAGCCTTGGAGTTTCATCATTGGTTTTGGTTAATTAAAAATTGGCTTCACTAGTGCATAATATGAAGTGAAAAGCACACACACTTCACACCACAGTCACTAAATATTTCATGTTATATCTGGATTTTTTCAATGTTTTTGGCTTACCTTTGTAACTTAGTTGTGTTTGCTGCAGCTGGAGAGGATTAGAGCCCTTTTTCTTCTCTGCCATCAGCTGGTTTGTTCTTTGCAGTCAAGTTGTGAACAGTTCTGTCTGTTTTTCTTCTGGTGAGTCTGAATGAGAGGTGGTGATTAAATAGAGTTATGATGATGATGAAAGTGTTGACAGTCAACAGTGAACATTGATGGCAAAGATCTGTAGCAGGTGTTTTGTACCTGGAGTGTACTAAATCAAAGGAAATCATTAAGGGCAATTAATTTAGAGGTGAATTGGGTGAAGGCAAGAAATACTGGAGTCCTTGCAGCCTTTCAGTGCTGTTCAGATTGGCTGGAAAGAAGGAGGTTTGGGGAATGGAAGTGCATCCACTGCAGGTACAGGTCAGGTCACTGGGAGCTGAGGGACAATAACCAACTGCAGTTTCACCTTTGGAGAGCTTTGTCTTCTGTTTCTGGCTGGTGTGTTTTGAGGCCAATACTTCAAAGTCCACTTTATCTCTTCACAAATGTTGATGTGTTTAAATGAATGGTGCAGTGCCGTTGCTATAAATAAGCAAGTGTCAATATGAGGCTTTAGCAGATGAAAGGCTTGTTGATGGGAGCCAGCCCTGATAATGGCTCTGCAGGTTCCCTCAGAAGTCTGCAGGACAAAGCAGAGGAATCAGGTTTGTGATCTCTTGCAGGAACTTTCCAATCTTGGTGGTGGTGCTTGCTCTGTGCAGGATGGGAAATAGCAAAATAGTGGAGAAACCATTTATTGTTATTCGTGTGGAAAATAGAGGAGGACTAGTGGAGGTGGTTATGATAAACTGATATTTTATGGAAACATTTTTCTGTCTTAACCTCTCTCCTGCAGCTGTCAATCCAGATCAGTTCTTTCAGATATCTGCTTGTTATTCCTTGCCTGCAATTCTTTTTCTGGTTTTATTTGTAGAAGTAAAATATCAGCAAGCCATTCCAACCCCATGCCCCCATCTCTTGCCTGTGAGTCTTGGGGGTGTATGTATGACACACCTGGTGCCAGAAGATAAATGTTCTAATAGCAGATGCTGCGTGCCAAGATCTCTGGACATGGCAGGGAAGTTCTGGGTTTAATAAAATCCATACAGCCTTCTGCCTTACTATGGCCCTGCTGAAACTGAGGAGGTTTGGCTTGAGAGCATAGCATGGTGTTGCTGCAGAGAGACCCACTGGAGGATGTCCTTCATGGGAAATCTCTTTTGCTGTCTCCCAGTGCTTCTCCCTTGTGCATCAGGATTCAGGATGATGCTGTATCAGCATCATTGCAGACTAAGGCCTTAGTGCATCTGGGTGCTGCAACCTCTCTCTGACAATTGGCTCAAACCATGCATCAGCCAGTGGAATTCATGTGGCATCACTTGGTCCTGTGCTTTGGGACAGGCAGGTTTAGGCAAGGAAGGAACCAACATGCTGTGTATAAAGCCAGGGACCAACATCCAACCAAACATCCAGGAGCATATTTTACTGTTTATTTTGTTTGGTTTATTTGCTGAGAGCTCAAAAGAATTGCAATCAAAAGAATTACTCTGGAAGAGACTTCCTCCTTTGGAGACAACCTTCCAGGCTTCTGTTGGGATTCAGCTGGCTCCAGGCTGGCTCCAGGCATGCAGGACCACTGGTCTGTCCCAGTGCCTGTGGAGACACCAAAGGCTGCTGCCACAGATATGGGAACAAATAGCTTGTTCAAAGCATTGGATGCAATTTGAAGGCTGTTTCCAGCAAGGACAGTGAATTTCCTTCTATGTGCAGCATCAGTTGAGAAGGATGTGTTTTATTTTCATGTCTGTCACCAGGCCAGACAGGCTTCGTGGTGGTGCTTGGGTGTTCCAGCTGGGATGAAAGTGCTCTCATCCTCTGGCATTTCTAGGAGTATCCTTCTCTGTAAAAATGCTGTTGGCATAGAGATGAATTTTCTTAACAAGGAAACTGATCCCTTCCCCGGGCCGGGTTCTGTTCCTGGCTACACCAAAGCAATTTGGCTTCAAAGTATGGAGAGACTGGCTCCTTTTTGGGGGTTCATGACTTGGCTATCCAACACAGTCCATGGGTGGGTATAATGAGTCACTGGCCACTGCTGATTCAAGACTGCCCTGGAGTGATGCAGGGAGCAAACAGCTTGCCTGTTTTGCTCCTGTTTCTGCCTGTTTATGTCTGCAGTGACTGTTCTTGTTCCCTGTTTTTTTCTGGGCCACAATTGCACATTCTGCTTTGCTATTCCTTATGCTTATTTTCCCTCTGGATTTTATTTTTAATGGCACCAGGGCTATGATGATGGCTTTTTCTTTCCCCCTGCTGTAATAATTGGTACTTCAGGAGAACAGAAATAGGCAGCTCTGCCTTCATGCTGGATTGCTTAATGCATTTTAATTTAATTAATTACATTATCCATTTTGGTAACGTCACGGACCAGGCACAGGAAGTCAAGGCCTGGAGTGGCGCAGGCAAGCACAGCCTTTTAGGGCTTTTTAAAAGCTTTTGTTAGAGCTGTGTGTTGTTGTTTTCCCTCAGTAGTGGCTCCATTAATGCTGTGGCTCTCCACTGGGGCCAAGGCGGGTGTTCCCATTCTGCACATTTGGATTTGTGCTCTCAATGTCCTTTTTTCCAGCCTCTTGAATGGAAAATGATCCTGCAGCACTGTTCTGCTCTGCTTTCACAAAAGGAAACTTGAGCTTGCATCTCAGTGCTGCTTTGCTGGGTGCTGGGATCCTCTGACACACTTCACCCTCTGCACTCCATCGCGAAAAAGCGCTCAAAGGGAAGCTCCAGAAGTGTGGAAACTTTAAATGTGGTTAACGGTCCAGCAAGGCACTTGTTCAGCCTCTCCACTAAAGTACTCATGGCTGGAATCTTTAAAATTGCTGCCCAGAGTGGGAAAAAGAGATGGACAAACAGAAACCCTTATTTTTACAGACTTGGTCTTCCATCATTTGGCAAGAAAGGAGCTGGCTATAGTATGAAATGTTACAGCAAGCAGTGCTGTGATAGTTCATCCATCAAAATACTTGTCCCATTAATGGCTACAGCCATTTTCCTTGCTGATGATTCCACAAAGGAGAGAGTGGCCAGTTGTCCTGGAATCAGTTAGGAATCAGCACCCTGCCAGACTGGGAGAGCAGTGTTGGGGTAGGAACAGGGATGCTCTCTAGGTTAAACTCCACTGGTAAAGATCGGGTGCAAGAGTTGCTGGCTTACAGCACTGCAAAGATGTCTTGAAACCAAGCAAAGGCCAAGGAAAAACGGTTGCACTTCCCAAAGTGATAGCTTGTTAGGGGTGTAGTATTATAGCAGCAGTAATAGGTGTTTCCTAGGGAGAGCTGGTCTCTCTAGGCGGATGCAAGGCTGGAAGAACTTGACTGGCAAATTAAACTGCTTGCAGCACAGGGGAGAACAAGACCTTTGTTTTGAAGGAGTTGCTCTTGTACAGGTCAGGGAGAGCTCCTGAGCTTCTTGTATGCTTGGGGATGGGGAGGGAGAGAGCACCTCAGCTCACTGAAGAACAATTCAGTGGAGAGTACAGCACATGGCTCAATTTATTAAAGTTTTGAGATAAAGGATCAAACTCCAATTTAACTTTAAAATGGGATTCTCAAAAACTGTTGGGGTTGGACTTATCAAGTGATGCTGCATAATTCATTGCTGATTTTTATCACATCATTTAAACATAAAAAAAGCTATCAGAGGGTCAGGCCAGGAAAGTTAGCTATCGACAGCAACCTTCTCCTTGACTCACCCTCTCTCACACCAGCCATGCTTGCTGACTCCATCCAGGAGGCAAGGCAGAGCCCAGCAGAGCTGCAGGAGGGGAGAGGGGTGCAAAGTGGGTTTTGTGGTGTAGCTTGGGCAGAGAGATGTAGAGAGGCTTGAAAATGATGGTATGCTCCATCTCAGCCTGCAGAGCAGAGAGCTGGGGTGCTGTTGTGTTGTCCAGAGAGGAATAAAATACAGCCAGCATTAGCATATTATGGCAAAAACACAGTCTTTGGTGCTGGCCGCCTGCCGCTTCCCGTGGGGGCTGTAACTGATGGAGCTTTCTTGCAATGAAACTTCATTAAACATACATTTTATTGCCTTGGTTTCGGGACCTTGATACTTTGGGAGTTAGCACTGCTGCTCAGACCCAGTGATGTTCAGACTGTTTTTCTCACAGTGAAATGGCCTTCAGAGGCAGTCAATAATTCTTCCATCCAGATTTTTGAAGCGTTACCAACATGGTTCACAATAATGGTTTGTTTTTCTTAAACTTTGCTTGTCTTTGGGAAATCCACACAGAAGGTTGTTTTTCGTGTCTTGGAGCATCCCATAAACTAAGCTCATGTGTGTCTGCGTGTTGTGCTGATGCTATTGGTTTTTGGAGATGAGGATTGCAAGAGTGCAACAGAGGAAAATATTTGATAGCAGTATTAAGTGTTTGTTCCTGACTCATTTAATAGAAGTTAATTTAAATTCACCATGATTTAACTTCAGAAAAATAAGTTAGCTGCATTTGAAATATTAAACAGTATTTCTAATTGCAATAGCATCTGGCAAAAATCCTGGTTTTATAAGTAAAGTCAGACTTACTCCTACGCCACAGGTGAGGTTGAGTTACAGAAGTGACAGGTTTTTAGTTGAGATGAACGCTCAGTGAAAGCTTGGCAGATACATTTTTGTATCTGCCAAGTCCTCTCACCAAATGCTGAGGCTTGAGGTAAAGTGCCATGGGTGATACTGAGCATTCAGAACTCTGGGTAAAGGCTTGAGACTTGTATGTGAAAATTACTCTTAATAATGCAAACAGCCATGTGTACCACAAAATTAGGTGATTTAATGACCAGGCTTTTTCTATTTTGGTTTTAATGCTGTATGAGGTTCAGTACATTTTCTCCTCCTGGATGAGCCCTGGCACATGGCAAGAGGCCTCAGTGAGCCTGTATGTGATTTGCATGGGTGTTTTTTGTTTGCAGTCTTTCTGGGGAAAAAAAAATCCTACTTTTCGCAGTCCTCAGGGGCATTCTCAGAAGTTTTCTTCCTGTTCCTGGGAATTGACCAGGAGAGCCCTCAAAGCAGCCTTTTTCCCCCCCTGCAATTGCATCTGTGTGCTGAGTGCTGTGCTCTGTACCTTCTCAGTAGGAGGTTCTGGGACCCCAACAAGCAGCAGCAAGGCTTAAAGTCATAGGATCATGGAATGTTTTGGGTTGGAAGGGACCTTAAAGATCGTTTCAACCCCCCCTGCCATGGGCAGGGACACCTTCCACTAGACCAGGTTGATCAGAGTCCCATCCAACCTGGCCTGGAACACTTCCAGGGATGAGGCAGCCACAGCTTCTCTGGGCAACCTGTGCCAGTGCTTTACCCGTAGAAGGCAGAAGTTCTAATTTCTTCCTAATATGTAATCTTTTATGGGCTCTGATGCTCAAGAACCTGACTACTGGGTTTCTTTATGTTCCCTGGGCCACTCCAGATGCTGAGTCTCTCCAGCTGTGACAGCATTGAGCAAAGCAGTGATGCTCCTCCAGAAGGAGCCTCCCTGCCCCAGGCTTCTTGCTACTCTCTCTTCACCAGACCCACAGCACTGGCCAGAGACTCACTCCTCAGCTCTCACATTGCTCTTCTCACTCTCGTTTGAGCCCCTGTAAATCTACAGAGTACCTCCTGGGAAGGAAATCTCCACAAGTATTTTTGAAACTTTGTTTTCATAAACTGCTGGTTGTTCATCAGGGCATAAAACAGCCAGTATGAGACAGTTATTTGCTCTACAAAATCATTCTGCTCCCTAGCTCCAATTTTACACAGCACTTGCTGTATTTTATTTAGTTCTCGAAGAAATGTGACAGAGTAGATTAACTATTGATAACAAAATACGGAGTTTCCTGTACGATTGTCACTTACCTTCCTCCATCCTCTCCCTTTTAACCCCAGATGATCAAGTGGTACCAAATCCTGTTGCTCCTACAATGAAATAGGTGCTGAAATACCTCAGTGGAGAGAAAGTTTAGAAGGATGACATAGACATTCCTGCTCTTTTCTGTTTCCTCAAAGATATCAAACTATCAGTGTCTGAAATGACTATGAAGTGTTTTGTTCAGCCTAGGTAGTAGCATCTCCCATGGTGACTAGTCAGCATCCAGCACCTTCAGCACAGAGAAATATTGCCATTGTCAACATAAATTACCATGTATTAAGTAAATAACGCATAATTAATGTTATGGTAAATAATTTATTGTGCAGCTGATCAGGAAATACTTCTTTGGAAAAAGAAAGTAAATAGGTTGAGGAAACCTATCAGAAGATTTGGCCTTTTTTTAAAGTGTATTTATTTTAGCTCAGAAACCCATCAGTGAGAAGAAGAAAATCACTTGACCAAATCCCTCTCTGTTTTTGCACAGGGTGACAGTCCCCTCTTGTCCCCCAGCATCAGTGTTTCCCTCCCGGTCCGTGCCTTGTGCCAAGGATGATGCAAAGTAGGTGGTGTAGGAGCCGGTGGCAACCTGGGCTCACTGGATGGTGTGGACTCACTTTGTCCCACTGGCCACTGCATTGTCCCACCATCCCCATTAGGGTGCCATGGGGACCACGTTCTTAAAAAAGATAGCCAAAAGTGAGTCCTGGAGTGGGATGCAGACCTCCTTGAGCTCCTTTTCAAATTGCCACAAAGGTGGCCAAGGAACTGTGGTTAGATACCTTCCTGCAAAGAAGATCACTTCTATTAAAGAGCTCTTTAATCTAGTGCAAGATCCATAGCAAGAGCCAGAGGCCAGAAGCTGAATAACCTGGGCCTGATTTCCTTGCATGGCTGTGCTTTAATTCTCAGTACAAAAAGTGCAGCAAAACAGAGAAGAAAGAAATACTGGTGCAGCCTCAGAGCTGCCAGGGTGCTCCTGATTGTTCTGCAGGGTTTCCTCTTTGTGCTTTGAAATAGATAAAACTCAATTTTATGTGGTAGGTCCTGGGACAGGTGGTGTTTGCAGAGCCCCTGATGCAGCAGATACTTGCAGAGGTGGAAACAAAACAATGGCAAGGAAGGATGAGCAGCGGGCACCGGGAGAAGGAGTCATGAATCGTGTGTTTTGTAAAGGGCTAGAACAGCTCTTTCACCAAGGTGCTGCTGTGTGCGGGAAGCTGCAGGTAATGACAGGAGCATTGCAGCCTCACACGGGGTCAAGTGCAAGGGCAGGTTTCTGAGGTTCTAAATTGGTTTCAGACATGGTTTGTGCAGAGTTGGTGTCAAAGGGGAGGCTGATCCCAGGAGACAGTGGTTGGAAATGAATCTGCCTGCTTGCACAGCCCCTCTACCTCCCTAGGTGAATAAAGTTTTGCAACTTTAAATAACAGTCCTGTGGAAGTCTCAGAACTGTAAAGGTGTGATTTCACCCCAGTGCCCTCACTGCCAGTTCTAGTGAGAGCAGTGTAATCCCAGTGGAGAAAGCATCTGAGAACAAACAAGTTACCAGTCAGTCTCAGTGGAGCACTTCCCTTGTAAAACATTTTTTACCAAGAAGGACGCAAAGTAAATCAAGAAATGGGCCAATCTTCCTGTGCCAGCTGACTTTTGCAGTGGTATTGAAATAAAAGGGGCGACAGTTCTGTACTTGTAAGCCAAGCAAAACTGCTAGCAATTACTGCAACACAATGATTTTGCTGTCTTTCCAGTGCTTTTTTTAGCATCAAACAAAGTTTTTTAGAAAAGTATGCATTCACAGTGGATAAGCAAAACCTGGGATTAGTAACTCGTTGTTGCTCATGGGAGAAGCTTTCTTAAGCCTTTTGGCATGAAAACAGGAAGAACACAGCCTGCTCCATGTAAGGCTGGCTCTGTACATGATTTCACCCCATGCTGGAAAAGGGATGCTCCCTACAGAGCCGGAAAGTTTCCTCTGAAATTTTGAGGCAAACTGTCTTGACTTGCACATCTCTTTGGTGGTGGGTGCTTGTGTGCAGGAGTCATTGCAACTCAGACAAGTCTCTGAGGAGCAACCTTAAATAAATTGTATAAATAAATACATAGTGGGCAAGGCCTTCAGAGAAGAACATTTTCAAAAAATTAGGGTTTTGACCAAGGTTGGTTTAACCTAGTTATTTGGAAGTCTGTAGTCCTGGTTTAGTAGGGGAGTGACTGCACATGTGGGATGTGGGCATGTGTGCCATCCTGCTGCCATCTGTCGCACACAGAGCTCAAGTGGGAACTCTGAGGTAGCAGACCCCAGGGTCCCTGCTGTGAATTGTCCTCATCAGCTCATTTCTCACAAGTCTCCAGCTACCAGTTTTAATCTGCTGTAATTGAGCAAACATTGGTGGTACAAAGGTTGGGAGAAGGCAGTGTTTATTTTATGTGCTTATTTTATTAGATTTTTACATTTATTGTGTCTATTTTATTAGATTTTTACATCTAATCTAATGGTCTGTCTTGGACTGTGGCTCACCATCAGTGTCAAGTTAGATGACCCCAGGAAGTATAATCCCAAACCCTGGCACAGTCACTCCAGTAGTTGTGCACCCTTAGCCTGCTGTCTGCAGCTCATGTTGACACAAGCCAGTGTGGAAGCATTTGAGATCACACTAGTGAGTCAGGCACTAGATGGACTGGAAAATTTGGAACTATTGGGTTTTCAAGGCAGGAAGATCAAAATTTTGAGTTCTGTTTTTTAGGGGCCATGCTTCCTCCTTAGAGGGCCAAGTGTAATTTCAGGTCTGCTTGACCTTTTAGCTTGGAGAAAGGCAACCTTTATACATGATGCATGAGCATAGGTCTTTGAAACGTGGGAGAAAAGGTTTGTTCATTGAACATGCAAACAAATTACTTGCTCCGGCCTGGAATTTAAACTGATGTTAAGCTCTGAGAACATCTATATTTAAATACATCTAAGGGCCAGAAAACAAAATGGTGTAATTAAAAGTGAAATTCTTCCTATGGAAGGAGTTTATCGTAATAAAACCCTGGCTTTCTGCTCTGTGAAGATGCAAAGAAGTATTAACTAAAGCAAATCATCTTTAGCACAGGTTTCTTGCTTGTGTTTTGGGACTGGCTTTGGGTCTGGATGTAACCTTCTGCAAGAGGTGGTTTGGAAATGTAGCAGGAATACCCTGTCCCCCTGGCATGGCGTTTTTGCCCTGGGTGGCATCTCTCGTGAGCACCAGTGGCAGGTGGGCAGTGGCTCTCCTGTGGCAGCTCTCCCCTCTTCACCTTCAGCTTCTTCAGAGCAGTGATGCAGAACACTGACCCTGAATGCTTTTCACCAAATATTTTAATGTTCTTTCCATCCTGCTTTTATTAATGTACATAATCTCAGGCTAGGATGGGCAGTGACTGAGGAAGGAGTAAAATCATTTTCCATTTTTTTGTCGTTTGACGTTCCCAGGGGATGGAGACTTCTAAAATAAATACATACTTGTGTAATTAATTTTAGCAGCCCTGGCCAAGTTACGTTGCTTCACTTTTGGTTTTGCATTTCTTCTTTTGGCAGCCACATTTTTGTCCCACTCTGCCCCAAAACATTGCCATTCCAGGCAGGAAGCTGGACTCCGCCTTGGCAGTTTGCCATCTGCTGTCAGAGGTAGCAGCATAAAAAATTATGGATGCAATCTAGTGATAGCCCTTTGCAACACCGACTGTAAAGTGCTGAACTGTAAAACCCTTACCTTCTTTCAGAAGCAAGGCTGAGGTTATTAAACACAAAATATTGCACATTAAAACAGCATTAATCAGCTTGACTGGAAAAAAAATCTCTTAAGAATCTTGCAAACTCCAAATGGACGCTAAGGTTTGTAGCTTTGTCCTTGACTTGCTCTGTTTTACTGTGTGCACAGTTTCTCCAATTTCTCAAGACCTCTGTGAACGCAAACTCTTGACTGAGAAAAATAGACAAATTGGAAAGTGTTCAGGCTATTAAAAATTAGCTTAGACTACAGTATTCAATGACTAACTGGTAATAATTCTTGATATTCAAATTTTCTTATAATATTTTTTCCCAGCCTTGTGGCATACTAAGTTTATGTTTCTGGAGAAACTGATTTTACAGAGGAAAGTGAGTGCAGGCTCTGTCCTGTGCCCAAACTGAGTAGCAGCATGTGCATCTGGAGCTGTTTCAGCCTGTGGTTCATTCTAGGGAGATGTGGCATTCTGCAGAGGCTGCAGAGATGGCAAAATAACTGGTCTGGGTCAGAAGAACCTGCCTGTAAGCTGGGAATATTGCACTGCTTGCAGTATTGAAGCATGCTGCAGCTGCCTTTGGCTGGTGCTGTCAGAGTGCTTGGGCAGAGAATTGCACATCTGCGTTTCTGGGCTGTGGGTTCTGCATGCTGGCATGGGCTACCTGCTGATGCATCACTGTTGGCCTGGAGTCAGAGAATGGGGGAAGTTGGAAGGGGTCTCTAGCCATCTTTTCAATCCTTTCCTTGTACCAGAGCCAGCTTCACAGTCAAGTCAGGTGGCCTGCAGGAATTGCAAGGTGATTTCTGCTTTTGTGGCAAAAATCCACGTGTGGACATAGGTATCCCTGCGCTTGGACAAGTGACTCATCACATAACTTGTCATCAGAAAGAAATTATTTAAACCCTCCTGCTTAGAAGAGTCCCTTGCTAAGGTAGGCAGGAAACACTTTAGGAAAACCAACTGCAGAATGTAAGACTCTTTAATCTTTGCAGAGCTTCAGGCGGAAATGCGTTTTACAGGGAAGGTGTGCACGGATGAACGTGAAGTCTGCAATGCAAATCACGGTAGCACTGGAGGGTGTGTGAGGGATGGAAATGGCCAGGCTTTGCTCAACTAATTCGTGCTCCAGATTGGGAGAGCTGTTCCTAGAAATACAGGGAGCTGAGTGCTTTAAGGACGAGTATATCAGCTGGTGTTGCACGGTTAACATTCGCATAGGCAATAAACACCATTTGCTGAAGATTTGTTCAGCAGTTCTCATCATCAAATTCACTTACTTTAAAAAATGTGATTGGTACCTTGGTGAATACATTGCTAGGGGAATGTGCCTTCATTCTCAAAGAAAGTGGAAGAAATATTGGAGTTACTGGTGTTTACCATTTCAATCCAGCAGTAAAAACAACATTTGGGGGAAAACATGAGAAATGAGCATTGACAAAATGTGTGTTTATGGTTTACCGCTATTATAAAGGAATAATTCAAAATGTAGTTTGCTAATGGCTTTCAAGTATAGTCTTTATCCTGCTTTTGATTGCAAATAGGTTTAAAAAACAAGGGGATAGCAGAGGTTTAGTCTACTTCATTGCTGGTTGGAAAGCACTTCAGCTCGCTTTACAGTACAATATCTTATTTGTTCAGGATGTTTTTTCCTCTCCTTGAATTCTGTGCAGTTGCTGTTTTACTAGTTTTTTGGTACAGTATCAGCTTCGATGTGATCTGCCAACATGTCTTGTTGTAAGTGAAAGTACAGTGGGTGCTTTGGGTGGGAGAGGAACTTCTTTCCTTTCGCCCTCCCACTTTGCTAGAAGGGACTGTCAGGGCTATTCACTGTCATCAGGTACCTCCCCCTGACTTTCTAGTTCAGGCTCATTAAAACCAAACAGTACTAAAAGAAGAAGAAGATGCTGTTGAGTCTGGCATTGATTTTTTTTTTTCCC